>AXCO02012148.1:0-10222 GCA_000473525.2 Anopheles melas
GCAAATCGTGCATACTGTACTTTACTTTACTTTTTCGCCTCCGTCTCCCCACTAAGGTAAACTATTTACGAGAATGCGAAAACTGTTCGAACGTGGCGTGAAAAGAAAATACTTTTTTCCGCTTTTTCACTGATCCGTGTCCTGTGCTGGGCGGGTGATGCTGGTGTAAAAAACTATGCGTAGAATGCTTTCGATGAATCCATCGCTTTACGGGTGACAACTATCCTTGGACACAGAGACAGAGAGAGAGGAAGAGAGAAGCACAATAATGGTGTGAAAAGAAAAATCACTCAACGCAAGAACGCCTCGTGAGCGTTGTCTCTTCATCTATTCAGCAGCATCTTCTTTTTTTTGTTTTGTTGCCGGAGATTGTTTGCCATTTGTTCCGAATCTTGAAGTGAAACCGGATCAACACACGCACACGCGCAAGCACACCGCAAACAGTCGGTGTCGGGATACCATTTATGGGAACCACCGGGCTGGCGCTCCATTGTTGGAGCCATTCTTTCTCCGCCAGCACAAAGCAATGTGGAGAAAGAATTTTGGATTGCGCCCCCCCCCCGGCGATGGCAAATGTTAGTATATGGCAGCGTTCTCTCCGTGTGCACATACCAGCCCGAGGTAATGGTGTGTGTGTGTGTGTGGGAGTGTGTTTGAATAGTGTCAAAATAGGCGAAGTGTAAAATATGTCCATTGTGTCCCTTTCACACGCCAGCTAATTCCGAGCGACAGAGCCGTGAATATTATAAGTTTTTTTTTAGTTTTTGTGTGTGTGTGTGTTCCATGCATTCTTTGTTACTTTGAGACTTTAATATGTGTAAGTGCCGTCGCCGTTCGGGTTGCAACACACTCCAATCAATCTGATTGAATGTGCTGTGCGTCTATAGAGTGTAGTACACCAGAAGTGTATTGTGCAGCGGAGGGGGCTGCTAAAGCAACAAACCGTGTATATAGGACGAGCATATGCAACACTTTTCCCCCCACTCAATGTATGTTTACGCTGCAATTAACCTGTTTTCCAATTCGATATTTCGTTACAGCCCGGCAGAGAGTGAAACGCAACAGTTAATCCGTATGGGAAACTAACAAGATTTGGCTTTTAGTTGCCTTGACAGGCGCGCTTCAGTGTTGCGTGGTGTTAGAAAACGAAGTGGTGAAACAGTGCCGCTGCGAAGTGAATAGAAGAAAAAGGATAATAATTGTGCGTTCGTGTGTGTGTGTGTGTGTGTGTGTGTGTGTGTGTGTGTGTGTGTGTGTGTGAGAGAGTGTGTGGAAAGCCCAAGCAGACGTACGGAGGTCGGTGGCACGGTGGCCTCTAATTAGACACAACGGTTTCGAAATGAATACCCATCTGCAAGGATCATCGCCCAGGTCGCCCGCACCGTCACCCGATCCTGACGTTGACGAGGGTAGCTCGAAAAAGCAGGCAACAAGGTAAGTCTGAGTGCTGAGCCTAGGTTAGGTTTGTGGGTTTTGGCGCAAATAAAAAATTAACATTGCATGCTGTAATTAGCATTATTGGGGTAGGCAGTTTAGGTAAATACTAGGCATAATGAAAATATAATGAGCTCTAGAAACTGTTCTAGAAAGCACCATCACTCTAGAAAACACCAAACGTTGCTGTAAGCGTTAAAAAATGGCAAGCAATGATTTTTGCATATTAGATATTATAATTGCATAAATGCCTTCGTGCTATGTGGACTGAATTATTTCATTTGTACTATTGATCAGTTGAAGGTATTTATTATTTATTTCAAAACAAAAATATTTTAAGTTTCGAAATGAAATTTCAGTTTCAACACATGATTTTCAACACATAACAAAGAACTGTCAAACTCAATCCAGCTTGAGACGTGTTGAAAATCATGCTGTAGAATTTAAAAAAAAATCTATGACGGAATTGAAATGTTAGATCGATGCGTGGAACTACATTTGCATGCGGTGATTAACAATGTTTACATTCGAAACTGACTTGAAAACCACTGTAAATACTGTAATACTCTGGCGACAAAATATTTTAATTTGATTTTGATTAAATAGTTGTTTTCTATTTAGTCTTGAAGCATTTTGAAATTCATTGCTTTTTATTAGCTTTTCCTACTTGCTCCTCCAAGCATACAATATTAAAATAATCGATCTCAACAATGATCAGTTTATATTCATATTACTTTAAGGTAATTTTGTTTAAATAGTCTAGTAATTTTTAACAATAAGTCAATTACCCCTTTAGTTGTACTATTTCACCTTTCTGTACTGTTCTTTGCCTATTTGTGCCCTCTATGCGTAAAATTGGCAACTAACATTATAAGCAGTTTAATCGTTCTATTTTATTAAAATATATATATATATATATATATATATATTTTATTTTAATGATTTCCGCAAATCCCTTATAGTGTTATTCTTATTGATCTTGTTTAATTTAAGCGTTACTATGAACAATAATGATTTACCTACTAGCTGTACTTATATCGCTTTTCTGGTACTGATGTTGGCGCCCTCTGCGAACAAAATTCTTAACTAATATCGCAAGCTGATCAATCACTTTATTTTAAATTTAAAATACATAATTAATTCTTTGCTTTCAGAAATACTTACTGACATGCATTGTTCGTTTCTCGTTCCTCTCTTTCCAGAGTATTTAAGAAAAGTTCTTCAAATGGCAAAATCACCGTATACTTGGGAAAACGTGACTTCGTCGACCACATCACACATGTCGATCCGATAGGTAAGCCCGCCAAAAGCCCCAAAAAGGGTGAAACGCCCTACCGTTGTTACACGTTGTTTCACCGGCAAGCAACAAGTCCCTCTGCCTACCCCAAAACACTTCAATCCTTCATTCGTTGTTCTCGTTCTTCTCTTTGTCATTACACACACACACACACCTTTACTACAACTGCGCGACCCCGTACGCACGCCGCCATCTTCATCAAAATCAACGATAAACACCACTCACTGCCACGAACTGTGTTGTGTGCCAGATGGTGTCGTGCTGATAGATCCCGACTACGTGAAGGAGCGGAAAGTTTTCGGACACGTACTGGCCGCCTTCCGGTACGGGCGTGAGGATCTGGACGTGCTGGGACTAACCTTCCGAAAGGACCTTTATCTGGCATCCGAACAGGTTAGTATTAGCGTTCAAGGGCCGGGGACGGAGCGCTGTCTGCAAACGTGTAACGCGCCGCGCTGATATGATGCTGCTGCTGCCGCGCGTTTAATCTCCTGAATAATCGAAAGGCAAACGACCTCGTGTTGGTTGGTTGCTCCAATTCTACGAAGGTACTTCAGTGAGCGACGGTGTGCGTGCTTAGCATGGGACAGAGCACGGGAGCGTTCTAACCGTACGTGTACGGTAAATTGAATGTATATCAGTAGGTCACAATCGTAGGTACAATATTCAGTGGCAAAGGGGTTTTTTGTTTTGCTTTTGCTACAGATGAAATTTGTAACATAATTTTTTTCATTAAAATGGTCCATTCATGTCTCACTTTTTCTTCCCTCTCAAAAAAAAAAAACCCAGTTCAAAGCACTGACATGGCACTTTTGATATTGTAAAAGTCATTCCATTTGGCGAAGGAACGTTACGTACACGTTCGCTCTACTTCGTCGGAGCCATTGCTGTGCGGGGGTGGGCTGTGGCTGTTACTGCTGTTTTGCACTTACAAAAAGTAAACATGTGTATCTTTTAATTCCACCGAGAGCTAGCAACACACACACACACACTGCTGCAGCACAACAGCAGCACCCGTCAACGAAAACAAGTTGAAAGTCCCTGAAATAAATCTTCCTCATTCGCCCGTGTCACTGCGGCACCAGGCGCCTCCATCGGGGGTGGCGGATGAAAACTACAAGCAACACGGCGGGAGTTTTTTAGGGTACGTACGAAAGTAATGCCGGGTTGCTTTGGACCGAACAAGGAACGCAACACGTCCGCTCGCTGCGCTGTTGTGTACACATCAACGCAAATGATGTAATTTTGATTTACGATGCAACACCGCCGCCCGTGCAGAGAGCTCCTTTCACTCGCCCGTCCCGATGATGGAAGAATAATACCACTTACTTTTAGCACACACCCATCTCCACATAGACCACCTATTTGTTGGCACAAACTGTAAAGTTTTGGTGGCGCAGGATTATTTTGCTGTAGTTTTATTGTTTGGTTTTCGCTGGTTGTGTGTTTAGCAAATGATTTGCTAATGGAGAAACATACGCACGCGGCAGAAAATTTCCCGCCAGCTAAAGTAGTGGTGTATGACGACGTTCAAAGCAGCACTTGTCCTTTTTAGTGGCATAATGTAGCGACGGCGCACGGGAAAGGTGGCACACACGAAAATAATCAAAATTTATGATCACCTCCAGCAAAATGGAACCGGCGCAAGAAGCATCAGTGTGCCGCTTTCAATGGCGGCCCTTTCATATTGTGCTTGGTGTTCAGCACAGCCGGTCGACAGTGCGTACCACGCCGGCAACAAATCCTACGCTCTATATTCTTAATGGATGTGCTGTTGTTGTTGAACCACACAAACCGCTTGGGTTTTCGACCGTTGTGCGCGCACCACCATGAAGACCAAAGACCAATGCAAACACTTTTACCGCAAAGCACTTGCGGTGAAATGTGCATGTGTGTGTGTGTACATTTCGTCACGCGGATAGATACACCCATGTCCAGACACGATGCCTCGTGTGCTACTAAATCTGTTAAATTGTTCCATTCTCTGTGGAGAGAAAAAAGGAAAAACGTCCCGAAAGCGTGTACGTTTGTACAAATGTCGATGATTGACTGTATTTCGTTTGTTGTATTGTAACAGGGGAGCAGCAAACAAAAAAAAAAGCACAAACATTTGCAGCAAAGCACGTACTCAATCTATCGTGCTGGCGCGAATATTTGGTCCGTTTGATATATTCGGTTCGGTCGGAGGGTTTCAGCGAACGACTTCATCATTCATGACGGATTTGTTCCGTCACTTTAACGATGTAAGCTGGAGGATGTTTAGCTACCTTTTTTTTTGTTTTGGAACATCGTTTCTATGTGTGTGTGTGTATGTTAGATTTTTGTGCAATTTGGGAGAAAAGTAGCTAGTTGAAGCAATCATACGAAAGGAACATAAATTCATTGCTTTGGGGGAGAGAGAGATCGTTCAATGTCGTTCGAGCACTGAATGTCATGTTCACCAAGGATTGTTAGATAGCTTCTGGTAGGTTTGTTTGCAATATTTTGCTAACGATTTTTAAAATCGACCTTTAAGGAAAAATAATATAAAAAATCTTTAATTACAATTTTACGCGACACTTTGGGCTCAACGCATAATTGTACTGTAAAAAGTTTTTATTTTATTTCTGAATGCAATCTCACATGAAGTAGAAATCTTCCTCCAGGGTATTTTGTATGTTTAAACAGCAATTTAATTGGTTTTCACTACTCAACGGCCCGATCTGATGCTGCTCTCTTTTGCGAATCTTTGAATTACTGGACAGCTCCGTATCGACATTAGATTCCGTACACTCGTGCGATTGATCGAATGTTCTCGGGTACGGATATTGCTATAAAATTGAACTAATCCTACTAAAACGAAATCTGACCTCATACTCTGTATAGGGCAGGAGGGAGGTACAGTAATTGAACCAGAGCCAGATCAAATGATGTATCGATATTGTTTGGCTCGTTTTATTCGAGCGTGTGCAAAGAAATCTCCAATGTATCTCCATTGCAATGTACCAGTAAACACGCTCGAACGTCTCGTATCGTGTTAAAAGTAAATGCTCGAAGGCTGTTCAGGTTGGCATGACCTGAGGCTGGAAAACACTGGATCATGTTTGTTGATGGAAGATGACACGTGAGACATACGCAAGATTTGGGATTTGTTTTCCATACAAGGATTCATCATATAATGTTCATAGAGTCTTTACGATTTAGAGCTGCAAGAGCTTTCTAGATTTACGAGAGGAATTCAATACACCTTTTATTGACACCATGTTTGATGGTATTTGTGGTGATATATTTCCAATGAGCATGCATTTTTTCAAACTGTAATTTAATTAGAAATATCATCCTAAATATCCTTCCCAGGCATTTTGTGTGATTTTTTGTAGGACATTCCAATAAGTAAATTAAGGGAAAAGCGTCGTAGATTAAAATGGATTTGGTGAGTGTATTGGATGAAGATAACAAAGAAAATCATCAACATTCGAGATTATATTTAAGTGTCGAGTCACTAAATTGTTTCAACAACATTCAAGGAAATAGGGTTGTGGGTTGATCTTCTTTTACTCTTAATCTAAAATTAGACAGAGTTCTCGGATTTCTACAGCATAACACTCTTCGGAGAACATAGGAACTAAAGGACACATTAATTAAGTAAAGTATCTTATATTTAGTCCATTGCGGTTCAATCTGTTAAGTGAATTGGTGCATGACCTTCCGGAGAAGTACGTAACTAATTTTGGGTAAAGTTGACCAAAATTCGATGTTGACTCCGATCCGACTCTGAAAATTTCATCGCTAATTCCCGAAGGTTGGTCCGTTCAGCATTATCCGTAACCGTTCGGAATCATCCAGAACCGCGTCCGGTGTCATCTGAAGTCGTCTGGAATTATCTGGAGTCATCTGGAGTTATCCGGAGTCGTTCGAAGTCTTCTGGAGCCATATGGAGTCATCTGGAGTCATATGGAGTCATCTGGAGTCATATGGAGTTATCTGGAGTCATCTGGAGTCATATGGAGTTATCTGGCGTCATTTGGAGTCATCTGGAGTCATCTGGAGTTATCCGGAGTCGTTCGAAGTCTTCTGGAGTCATATGAAGTCATCTGGAGTCATTTGGAGTCATATGGAGTCTTCTGGAGTCATCTGGAGTCATCTGGAGACATATGGAGTCATCTGGAGTTATCCGGGATCGTTCGAAGTCGTTCGAAGTTGTCTGGAGTCATCTGGAGTTATCCGGGATCGTTCGAAGTCGTTCGAAGTTGTCTGGAGTCATCTGGAGTCGTCCGGAGTCCTCTAGAGTCGACTGGATTTATCCGGAGCTATCCGAAATCGTTCGGAGTCATCCGCAGTCATCCGGAATCATCCGGAGTCGTCTGAAGTCCTCTGGAGTCAATCATTACCATTCGAATTGATCGGTCGTTCGGTTAAATCCTTATATCAAGCTGTTTGAGCATAAAACTAATTCTAGGCTGTGCTATTCGCTTCACAATAAGATAATTTCAAGAGATCAATAATCGCCATCACACTTAACTATACTGTGAAGTGTAATGAACCTAAAATATGGTGCTCTTTAAACAAACAAAGCCATAATTCCGCGTAAAAAGGTGGCAGAATTCATTGGACACCTTAGGGCTATTAACGTTAATTATGGACACCAGACTCCCATTGTCTCGCACACTTGCCTATTGCGAGAGAATTACTTTCATAGTTATCATTAATATTAATAATACGCCCCCGAAACATTGTATCCGAACGCGCGCGTGTAACTATTTATTCTCTATTCCAGCAACGCACCAACCATCGCCCCGCAGTGTACCAATCTGTGCCAATTTCAGGGCAGCAAAGTGCAAACAAAAATGTAGCAAAACGAACGATCCCCATATTCTTCCCGCTCAACCTCAACCTACGCCTCCCTGGGAGTCCCGGGCTGAATATTCAATTACCCTGGCGCGCAAATAGATTATGGCAGAAGCGGAGGAGGTGTAAGAAAAAAAAATGGTCGGCCCTATCGCCGCGATCCTTCTGCAGGTTTAATTACGCAATTCGTTAGGGCATTGTTTTGATTGTAATGTAATTTTGCCACCACAGGCGCACCTTCTGTCGCACCGGAATAAAACGCACCAAACCAAACGAGCCCTGATGATAATTATTCTGCGAATGTAAGGTAAATTAAAGCATGCATTCATTTGGGCGCGGGTGCCAAACGATCCAAAGCGGCTTTTTTTCCTCTGTGCGTTTGTGATGGAGCAATGGTGTAAAGGTGAAGAAGCAGAGTATAAACTGATTAAGTTATAGCTATCTTCCCTTGGTGTACTGGTACGGGGCAATTGTTTCGATTTTCCAGCGTCACATTGTGTGCCGAGCGCAGTGTTATGCACAACGAAATGACCAATAATGATGTGCTTTAGGGGAAGGAAGCAGGCAAGAAGGGAGCGGCGGAGGCTTATGATCCTATTTCAGCGTCATTTCATTTACTTCTTCTCCTCGTTAAACACACCGTTTGCTGTGCTGCGTGTGTCTGGGCAAGGAAAATTGTAAAAAAAAATCGTTCCAATTACTTGAATTGGTTCTCGCCCATTTGGCGGCGACGAAGGAAGCTCATTTGATTGGCGTTTCCCCGTTTTACGACAAACGTTCCGCCATAAAGCTCTGCGCTCACGCTTTGTTAAGCATTAGCATCAGTTTGATATTTTACCAAACTGAACATCCACTCTCTCCATTTGGGTGTGTTTTGCCCAGCCACGGGGTGAAAATGCGATTTCATTTGCTTGAAAGGATTTACCGATTTGCGAAGCAATTGTTACTTGCGAGTCAAATAACTGTTGCAAGCGTGTGAGAGAGGGGAGAGTGGCTCCCACCGTAAAACGTGTTGCTTGTGTGCGTTGGTTTGTGTCGGTGGAAATTTCAAATTAATTTGACCGGTTTTTCCATAACCTCCCGTGTACAGTACAGGCACCGCGCGTGGACGAGGCCGCATTAAATGGCTGCGTGAACAAATAGTGTAATCCAGCGCAGATCGAAAGAAAGCTAAACAGAGCGAACTGCTGCTGCTGCTATTGTAGTTTGCCGGCGAACAAAGAAAAGGTTAAATGAAGTGCGGCTCATTGTGCCGCGAGAACGCGTTTTGTTTCCTTCTGCGCACCGCATTCTCCTCTACTAACAGGCTTGATCGCTGTGTTTTAGCCCGATGTGCTGCTGCTGCTGCTGTTGCTAGACCGACACAGGCCGACAGGCACAGACATGCCGACATGCTTTGTACGTTAGCGACCGTAATTGAAAATAAATTATTTCTCTTTCGTCTTCGTGTTTGCTGCTTCAAACCATCATGCCACCAGCGGAGGCGTTACACGTGGACTTTTTGCTCCCTCCTTTCTTTATCAAACTCACTCTATACTGGTACATTTTTTCTCATTTCTTTCTCTTGTGCTTTGTTTTTTTTTATTCATCGCAGATTTATCCACCGCTGGAAACGGACCGGCCGCTCACCCGGCTCCAGGAGCGGCTGATCCGGAAGCTGGGCGCGAACGCGTACCCGTTCTACTTCGAGGTGCCGCCCCACTGTCCGGCCTCGGTGTCGCTGCAGCCGGCCCCGGGCGATACCGGGAAACCGTGCGGCGTGGACTACGAGCTCAAGGCCTTCGTCGGCGAGTCGCAGGAGGACAAACCGCACAAACGGAACTCGGTCCGGTTAGCGATAAGGAAAATCATGTACGCACCCTCGAAGCTGGGCGAGCAGCCGTCGATCGAGGTTAGCAAAGAGTACATACTGAAACCAAATAAAATTCACCTCGAGGCGAGTCTGGACAAGGAGGTAAGGCGTGTGTTTTTTTTTGGTTTTGCGTGTGGCGAGAGGGAAGGCTTCATTTAACTCTACTAATTTCCTTTTTTTCCCTAATGACTCTTTTTTTTCAACCTTCCAGCTTTACCACCACGGCGAGAGCTTGTCGGTGAATGTACATATAGCGAATAATTCAAGTAAAACAGTTAAGAAAATCAAAGTGTCGGTCCGACAGTTTGCGGACATCTGTCTCTTCTCGACGGCACAGTACAAGTGCACGGTAGCGGAGGTAGAATCCGAGTAAGTATAGCGCAGCCGAGCGGGCAGCCCGACCCGGACCGTGTGAACCATCCGTCTCCCTTGAACTAGTATGCAGAAACACTGCGAGAAAATACAGCGGAAAAAAACCAGGAATACAATGTGCGCGGAGGGATAATGTGTCCCTGAGTTCACATTTCCGAAAGGATGATGTAACTACGGCTTCTCCACGTTGCAGGCGGCTTGTACACAGCTTAATCGTGCTCGTGGTTTGTGGGTTTTGGCACGTTGTGACTAGTGGTGTGCTCTCTGTTTCGCCTAGTTCTGCCTGTAGTCGAAGTCGTCCGGAGTTGTCCGGAGTCGTCCAGAGTTGTCCGGAGTCGTCCGAAGTTTTCTGAAGTTGTCCGTAGTTGTCCGTCTGGGTTGTCTGGGGTCGTCCGGAGCCGTCCGGAGTTGTCCGGTGTCTTCCAGAGTCGTCCGAAGTT
>AXCO02012193.1:0-11051 GCA_000473525.2 Anopheles melas
GTGTGTGTGTATGTGGTGGTCTCTCGCTTCGAGGTTTGGTAGGCAGCAGCAGATTCAATCCATCCGCGGCCATAAGCTGCCTGTGCTGGGTGGCTACCGTTCGTCGTAAGTGCTGCGTCATCAGCTTGCGGGTCAGTAGTGTTGTGTATTAGGTGGTATCTCGAATTGCTCCCGGTCAGCCCTTCGGCACGGCACGTACTACTACTCCCCCGCCTCCCTCCGTGTCTTCGTGCTATTAGTGTACGTGTTCTTGTTGTTTGCTGTTGATGACAGACAAATAGTTGATCTGCGTTAGGCGCTCCCGGTGCCTTCACGTTTGACGCCCAAAACACTATTGTGAGTTTGCCTAGAAAGGCATCGTCTCGAGCGATCTCCGCAGAACGAGCAATCGCAACTGAATGAAGAACGCTTTCTCTTTCCCAACTTGCCGTCTCTTACTTGCGCTTCAAACGCCTCAATAAATGAAAATATTCTATTAATAACTATCGAAAACTGAGCGCAAACCGAAAGACGCCGCAACCGATCTACGCGAGGGACCGATCGTACCAACCAAACGCGCAAGGAGGAGGATCTCGCCCGCTCTTCCCGCTGACGTGTTAACGCCAAATGATGGTGAGTTACCTTCCCGCTGGGAAGACAAACACTTTCTTTTCCCTTTTTAAACCCCGCCTGTATGCGACGCACTTACACAAACACACTGACATGCATACATGGCCCTGAGGGAATAGGTAGGGGATGCTGTAGAATGTAAATAAAGGCTGCGTTAGCAATGATGAGCGGACGCGATCGGCTAAGGTCGACAAAAAACTGTAACCATTTCTCGTAAGGACGAACAATAGGAAAGTGCAACATCCGGATTCGAAGTTTGGCACCATAATTAATCTCAATCCTCCTGCATTCAAACGACGGAAAGTCCAACAACCGACGGGACGATGACGTAAGCAGCCACTTCACCTTCCCACCGTCTGGGATGATGGCCAAATAATTATTTTTGGTCCGTGAGTCACACTGATCTGCACTGCAACTTTTCGCTCCCCACACACACACACACACACACACACATCCGGAGCTGCGTTGGTTCCGGTAAAGGGCGGGGGGTTCGTACATCCGGTACGAGATTTGTTAGGCAGCCCAGGCGCTGGCACGACGTGAATGTTGAAAAGCCAGCACGGGTCCCGAGGGGACTTGATTGCGAGCGCGTGCCTTGAACAATCCTTCCCCTCGTTTTTGATGGGCGAAAATGTTGGTTCCGCCAACACACACAGTGCGAACTTTGGAACGCCAATCGCGCGGGGAGGATTCTTCAAGTGTAGTGGTGTTGTTTTTGTTTTTTGCAAGTAAACGGGCAACGACGGCATTCCAGTATTGGGAACAGGTTTTTGCACTGGGGCCTGACAGGCCGTAAAACACAACACACATACACACACACAGGCCAATGGAACACACGGCGGCGCACCATGCACTGGGTAGAAGGCGAAAAATGCATAGTGTGTTGCACATTTGGTTGCAGGTTCACCCGGGCCCGGGAGCTTTTTGCACAGTTGGAGTTGGACTCGACATCTTATCGGCGCCGCCCCTCTCTCGCGGGGGCATTAATTAGCTCTGGGATAAGTGCAAACAGACATTATAATGCGCACGAGAGCGTGTTCGGCAATCTTTTTCGTCCGCTGTCGGTAACTGTGACCTTAGATGTAGAGGCTTAAATCAATGAAGTCTTTTGATGGTTTCTTTAGAGCTATAGTTATGTTTACAATTTTGTTCAAGCGACAATGTGATCGGAATTCGTAGATCGGAAGATCGGAGACAATTATCATTTGGATCTGCCGTTCTGACTTCTTGTGCAGTAATTTACTTAAAGTTGCAACATTTTCTGGATTCCTTTTCAAAGTACATTTTATAGTATCGTTAGTTAGTATAAAACTTTAAAACGTATATCAATAGTGGCTCTGATTAATTAGTCACGAGTATCCCAGTACTTTTTTTATACACCTCCTCCATGATGATCTATTTAAAAAAATCAATTAATCCATGTCCTGTTTCTAAGTGGAATATGATGTTGTTTGATGCATTTGACTGTGCCACGATGATACCCAATTCGTTACCCAATAAAGTATTATGCATAATTACTCCAATTGTTGGAGATTCCTGCGTTCGAACCCGGGGGGATATGCACTTCATAGAACAGTTTCTTTGACAATCGTTGGAAAACATTCGTGGAAGTGCCTCTGCTTCATTGCTCCGTGACAACACACCATTAATCTAGTTCTGCCTGAGTCACATTTCGGTTCTCGTGAGTCGTGGCAATATGCAACTGGTAAAAATGTACGATCTCATACGTGTTACCCTTAGAATACCCAACAAGTGTGGTGTAACAGAATTAAATTTGATTACAAAAATAGAAAAATACCGAACATTAAAGCTGTTACTGCTTTAAAATAGATTAATCGTGTTTTCAAGACAATTTCCTCTGTTTTGTTCAATATCCTGCAAAGTTTGGGAGTAATTTGCACACCATCCTAAAGCAACTTTGTTTGAATTTTGCTCATTTTATCACCCAGCCTATCGACTAGAAGCTCTTACAGTAACGCCTGATGCGTTACGATGCGTAACACCACCCACGGGTACAATCTTTTAACACCAAAGTGCGGTGTGCCCCCACGGTGATGGGTAAAAGCGCATTCCAATGGGTCATACACACCTGCCACCTGCCAAAGGCAACTGCACCGCAGGCCAACGCAACTGCTCCACCGGCAACCTCCCGCAACCCCAGTGATCTCCAGCTGGATGGGAGATTTTTTCGCCATATACTTTCGCGAGTTTATTTTCCGTTTTCCCTCCTCCCCCCACAAAGACACCAGCAGTTAGGCTCGCGCAAGTGGTCCGGTTTTGGTGTGCAACCGCGACCGTCCCGTTCTCACCACAATGTTATCCACGTACATACAAACACAGCCACATAGAAACACGAGCCCACCACGTTTGGGGAGGAAAAAAAAACACTTACCTGGATCGACCAGACGCAGCATTACACCGCCGATGTGCAGATCGCCCCGGACACGCAGCGTTTTCTGCACCTGAAGGTCGGTAATGTAGACCTTCAGGTTCCAGGTATTGTCACCTACGTGTATCATGTTGTCGCGTTGTGCCGCTTTTACCGCCGCCTCCGGCTACCTTCGCTACAAACACACGCACACACTCACTTACTTATAGCCACTACCACACACCAGCGGGGGACAAGTGCACTTTGCACGCCCTTTTTGCACGTTGCCGTACAGCGCAGGAATCAGTACACAAAATTAATGATTTTTTTTGGGATTGGGATGTAAAACTGCCAATCTTATCTTTCACTTCTTCACATGAGCATACACACACACACACTCACACACACAAACACACACTTGAAAGGCACTTGATCTCAGACCCGGATAACGCACTGGCCTCCCCGTTGGAATGCCACTTTCTTCACGACACTTTCTCTGCCGTTGTACCTTACACGCCTCTCGAGCGGTTCGGTGCAGAAAACGAGACTTTTTGCGAACGAAACAATCTTCAAACGGCCAACAGTGGCCGGAGGATGCTGTATTGCTTGAGAAGAGAGACACACTGAAACTATACCAAATTATGCCGAATACAAAGAAGAAGAAGAAGAAGAAGAAGAAAAACACATAAATTAATTTCTATGAATATGAATCGATATAGGCACAGCACGGAGTCTCTAGCCCTTGCTCTTTCGCTCTCTCGCTGTTTTGCGTGATCGTTTGCACATGCGATCAGTTGGTTCGCGCGCGCGAGAAGATCTCACCCCCCTTTAGAACGTCGATCGCGCGTACCAGTATGCTCTCCAAACCCAACCCCTCACTAGGGACGTGCGTCTGTCTCTGTGTGTGTGTATGAGTGGGTTGGTCGGTTCGTGGTTTTTGCCCCACAACAGCAAAAGCGCTTCTCGAATAAACGTTGACGTAATCAGTCGTCGTGGGGTGCGCGCTACCTACAACCCCCTTTTGCGGAGGGTGCTGTGCCGATGATGGTGATGATGATGGTGGACGGGAATTCGCACGACCGACCCCTACACCACACGCCAGCGCTTGATGTCTTCTGTGTTTACGTGTAAAGGCACGCCGAGGACGGTGCCAGGGCGACGGTACTGCAAAAGGGCTTGGACCACAAAACAACTAAAAAAAATCCACGTTCACCGAACCAACCACCGGGGCAGCCGACACTGATAAGCGCACACACTCACTCACTGTTCTGTTGGAATGCGCTGCCACGGAATCTTCACCCATACTACACCACCAGCCAAGCGCTAGCGGTGTGTAAAATTCACATAACACACACACACACACAAAAAGAAACACCCCACGATAAAAGAAATTATAATCAATCAATCGCTGAACAAACAAGAAGAAGGGCGGTAGAACACCACACACGCGTTTAAGCACCTCCGCAAAACGCACTCGCACGCAGGGTTCGGAGTGGGAGATACAATAATAAATGTCGTCCGCCAGCGAGGGTCACGCGAAACGACGGCGTACGCACCGAGATGTTGTTGGTATCTTAGCGCGGCATCGCTGGCGTGTCGCGTTTTGGCAAGGGAACCGGGAACGAACACCACACTGCTATTGTGCGCTAGGTGCTGCCGAGAGCGACTAACATTACTGTTGGGCTTGGTGATTTGTCCACTGCACAGCCGAGCAGGAGGCGAATGAATGTGCGTTCCGTTCGGGTCTCGGAATGCATGCCTGCCCGGACGGGTGTAGCGATGTGTGCGTGCAATCTTCGGCTTCTTCTGCGCAGTTTCGATGGCGAAGGGACAAGTGGTGCAACATGTTGGCGCTATGCTGTGCTGCGGGCTGTCTATCGCTTCTTTTTTTGTGTGTTCCATCGAATGTCTATCACTGTTTAACATTGGTTTAGCAATTAAAAGAAATTATTTACATCTTCTAAAGTACTTCAACAAAATAAAAAATTTAAATCATTCGTGACTGATGTTGCTGTTGCTTTTCGTTACGTTATGTGTTTATTAGTATTAGTAATATTAGTCAATTGATGAAATTGGATTTTTACAACATTTTACTTGGATACTGTACATATCCAAATCTCTCGGTCTCTCATCTGCTAAACATCCTTCAATTTTGTTTATTTAAAAAAAATGCTTTCCATTAATTTCATAACCTCTGACTATAAGTAAAATAACAAAATATTTATTATTAATTTATGTTATTAAATATTTTAAAAATACCAACAAAACATATAACGACATTCGTCTATTTGACTTGCCAGCCCTTGCCAGTTTGGTCGAAGGGAACGGCGCAGCATTTACCATCGATCGATCGAACACATTGCCCTGTGTGTGTAAACGGCGCATTAGCAGCATCGTTCGTGCCCCTATCTAACGACATTGATGTTGAATATGTGTGTGTGTGTGTTATTTACCGAGGAGCAACCCCCGTGATGACGGTAAGGGGTAAAATATGCTCAACTGATCTAGATCAGTCCCAAACGCGCTCAGGGTGCACTTTTGGGTCGAATGAGATAGTTTTCCTTTTTCTTTTATTTCCACTTAAACATTGTACATATGTAAAATATATGCTAAACTACACATAAAACGACAAGAAGCAAAAATCGGTTCAATTGGTTCTTCTCGCTGCCATTGCAAACAACAGCCGCCTGCAAGTACTTTCTTGTAGCGCCATCTGTTAGCCGGTAGCTGCACTAAGAAATTGGTCTCTATTTTTCAAATTTATCAACGTTGAGCTTTGTACCAAGATTCGTTAATTTATGTGCGGGTATTTAAAATTCAACATCTTCCCCTCGCTTTTACCCTTATTTATCCTCTCTCGCAAATTAAAATCTTCATTTAAATCAATTACAGTGAAAGCGGTGCGACCCACATGTTTGCGCCTAACTGCGTTCCGATTATGCATCGGTTCAATTATGCGGGAAGCGATTGGTTGATTGAATCTATCAGAATGATGCTCAGCTAATTAACGAGAAAACGTTTGATTTCTTATTTATGGATTATTGCGACAAGATTCACTTCAAAGTTGAATTTAAAAAGTCTAATTCGGCTACCCGCAAGTACTTTTAAATCGACCCCCAAGTGTATTATCATCCCGAAGGACACTCCAATCCCGTATCAGGGCACGCTAAAACCCAACAGCCAGATTAACCGCTCTATCAGTCTTGTCCGCATTACCTGTGGGAGCGGATGCACAACGGCGAGTAATAGTGAGGATGATCCGTCGAACGAAGCTGCTCGGTATCTGCGGTGTCGTGCTGGTGGTGGTGCTGGCGCTAACGTTGGGGCTCGTGTTCGGGCTGCAGAGTGACGACGACGGTGGGGACGAAGTAAGATTTTCCCATTATTCCCATCGCAACCAAACACTGGTCACCGACCGGCTGGCTAATAATTAGGCGGTACAATCTTATCAAGCAGACCCAACAAGCGAGAAGAACCATCACCAGATAGACTGGGAGCTTCTCGATAATTGTCTTATCACAAGTCCGTTTCCGCCACACGCTAGCTAAGGGCATCATGTGAGGAGAAGGGTGATCACAAATCACAGGGCAAGAAGGGTGACATGTTCGATTGAAATTAATATTTAAATTAGTTTGTTTACACATGTTTCCACTGAAACGTCCAGTGCGAACCGTCCAGTATCGAATTAGCACAAGGATTCACTCGTCCTTGTGATAGTGTTGGCATGCTTCGGCGGCGCTACCGCACTACCTTAATGCCAGCTCGGCGACGAAATTAAAAAAAATAACGCCATCGATTGATTGATAAACCAACCCCTCCTTCTGCTTCGCCGTCGCTGTGGTACATAACAGGTAGTCGTGAGATTTTGTAATGAACGCTGCCGTACAACAACGCATGATCAGTTTTTCGCTGACTGCCCACCGGTGCACCACAACACGCCGCCACGGTCTCGCACAAAGTTAGCCTAGGAATATACGGGGAGGGAGTTGCGTTTGTGTTTGGCAAAAGTGTGTCTGTTGCAAATCATGTGGCTTCGTAGCGCCACCGTTCTGGCGCTGTGCCTGGCCTTCGCTGGCTCGGTGAAGGTAACGTGTGATGATATGTGCAGTGAATATCATCGGATCAACACTTTGCCTTTGCCGCTGCACCCCGACGGAAGGTTTTCGATTGATTCTCACTATCTTCGTTTCATGCTTCTTCCACCAAAGGCGGAACGATCGATTAAAATCGACTATGAGCGGGACACGTTCGTGATGGACGGTAAGGACTTCCGGTACGTGGCTGGATCGTTCCATTACTTCCGCGCCCTGCCCGAAACGTGGCGCACGAAGCTGCGCACGTTGCGTACCGGCGGGCTGAATGCGGTCGACCTGTACGTCCAGTGGTCGCTGCACAACCCGCGCGACGGCGTGTACAACTGGGAGGGTATCGCGAACGTTACCGACATCATCGAGGCGGCGATCGAGGAGGATCTTTACGTGATCCTTCGCCCGGGCCCGTACATCTGTGCCGAGATTGACAATGTAAGCACCCAAACCCACAACACTTGAAACGGGTGGAAGTTTGTAACCTTTCAATTTCCCCGATTTCGTCTCCCATCAGGGTGGTCTACCGTACTGGCTGTTCAACAAGTATCCGGGCATTGCGGTGCGCACCAGCGACGCCAACTACCTGGAGGAGGTGCGCAAATGGTACGGCGAGCTGATGAGCCGCATGGAACCGTACATGTACGGTAACGGTGGGCCCATCATCATGGTGCAGATCGAGAACGAGTACGGTGCGTTCGGCAAGTGCGACAAGCCGTACCTGAACTTCCTGAAGCAGCAGACCGAGCGGTACGTGCAGGACAAGGCGGTGCTGTTCACGGTCGACCGGCCGTACGACGACGAGATCGGTTGCGGCCAGATCGATGGTGTGTTCATTACGACCGACTTTGGGCTGATGACGGAGGAGGAGGTCGATACGCACGCGGCCAAGGTGCGCTCGTACCAGCCGAAGGGTCCGCTGGTCAACACCGAGTTCTACACCGGGTGGCTTACGCACTGGCAGGAATCGAACCAGCGGCGACCGGCCCAACCGTTGGCGGCCACGCTGCGCAAGATGCTGCGGGACGGTTGGAACGTCGACTTCTACATGTACTTCGGTGGCACTAACTTCGGGTTCTGGGCGGGTGCTAACGATTGGGGGCTGGGCAAGTATATGGCAGACATTACGTCGTACGATTACGATGCGCCCATGGATGAGGCGGGCGATCCAACGATGAAGTACACCATCTTCCGGGACATTATTGGGGAGGTAGGTGCAAAGGGAGGGTGTTAGAGATAGAAAAAGCCTAACATATCATATCAAATGTGATTCCTTTTTCAGTACATTCCGCTGGCAGTGATGCCGATTCCGGATCCGGCGCCGAAGATGACGCTGGAAGCTATCCAACTGACCACGGTTGATACGATTCTTTCGGAGCGCGGCCGGGCAATGCTCGGTGTAGAGGCCGCCAACAAGGAGGGCCAGCTGCTTACCTTCGAGGCGCTGAACCAGAACTCGGGCTTCGTGCTGTACGAGACAACCCTGCCGAAGCTGACACGTGACCCAAATATGCTCACTATCAACGGTCTGCACGATAGGGCGCAGGTGTACTTGGACCAGGTAGCGTACAGATACGACTCGGTGCCGGCAAAATCCTGATAAGTGTTGTAATTATCAATTGGCTCTTCTTCGCTACCACATTTCAGTTCCTCGCCGGTACGTTGGCTAGGGAGAACGCCATCGATTCGCTTCCCCTTACCGCCGGCTACGGCTCGAAGCTTTCCATTCTCGTGGAGAACCAAGGGCGCATCAACTTCGATATCCTCGATGACTACAAGGTATGACGGTATTATGAGAGCTGTTCAACTGTTCTGCTTCCAAACCCTTCTTATTTGACTCTTGTTGCAGGGTATTTTGGGCAACGTCACTATCCAAACGTTTGCCGAACCGTACACCAAGGAGCTGGAGCAGTGGAAGATCACCGGCTATTCGTTCGATGACTACAGCAAGGTGGAACAGTTCATCAATACCGTTTCCGGTGGTTCCGGTGTGAATGGTCGCGGAATGGCCGTGCATGGGCCGGTTGTGCTAAAGGCGGTGTTTGACGTTCCGGCGTCCGAGATTCACGATACCTACATCAACATGGACGGATGGGGCAAGGTACGGTGTCGATCAGTTCCTTCCCGATAAATAGGGTCCTTAGTGAGATATATTCGCTTCGCTTCTCCGCAGGGTTTCATCTTTATCAATGGATTCAATCTGGGACGCTACTGGCCAGTTGTTGGACCGCAGGTTACGACTTACCTGCCCAAGGAGCTGCTCAAACCGACCGGAAACACTATCGTGGTGGTCGAACAGCAGAAAGTGCCCGCCGATCGTATGCTGCATTTCTCTGCGAAGGCTATTCTGGACGAAGCCTAACCGTGGAAACGTGATCGTTACCCGATTGGTGATCGAAAAGAGCCACCAGAAGGGTGAATAAAGACATTCCATCTTTTATTTAGAATCAGAAACAAAGAGTGCTGCTCAGATCTGACTAGTTAATGTTGCGATCCCTTATGACGTATGATCATGTCACAAGAATGATATCACACGAGATAAAATTCTTTCTGAAGCATAGTATTTAATCTGTTTAGCTCCAACGGCTTCTCGGCCAAACCTTATCGTTCATATCACAATCAGTTCTCACTCCTCCAACTACAACTTTTCTCTCCAGTTACTCACGTACACCCCAGTTCAGCCTGACTCATCCATGCTCTCTCTTGGTCGTCCATGGTCGCTCACAAAAATGCCAAAATACATCCACCCTGACCTTTGCCTTCACTGACTTTTACTGCCGGCGAACAGCAGAACCATAGCCAATTGAATAATAGTCTCCTCAAGAACGCACGTCCAACCCGTGTTCCTCTCCTCATCCGTCACAGTTCTGTGTAGAATGCCATTACGCGTTCACTCCCCCCAACTACGCCCCTCGGGGACAACAGTGTACGTTTGTTTGCTCTCTGGCAATGGTCGGTTTGCGTCTCACGCTTATCTACATGCGAGTGCCTACCCAAGCAACGGGACACTCCCTCTGGGCGCAATGTGTGCGGTAGACGCCAAACCCGCAGCTCAGTTGATCGGTGCATGCCCGTAGGAAATGTGCTCGGTGGAAAACCTACTGCACCAACAACATGGCTAACGTGGTGTGCACTCTGTTCGCTTTGGTGTTCTTGCTTGCTGCTCCCCAGTCGGTCGATATGGTAAGGTCGATCGCTTCTTTCCCATTGCCATCCACCCAACACTTTGGGGCCTAATCGAACGGATGCTGTTTACTGTTTCACTTCTACAGCGACTGTTTAGCATCGACTACGATAACGACACCTTCGTGATGGACGGTAAACCCTTCCAGTACGTGGCCGGCTCGTTCCACTACTTTCGCGCCCTGCCCGAGAGTTGGCCATCCATCTTGCGGTCGATGCGCGCCGCCGGCCTGAATGCAATTACGACGTGAGTGTATAAACAACAATGCAAAGTGATCAAGACCTCACTGTCACCGCATGGGGATAGCGAGCTTTCCACGAGGGGATTTGTTCGATGACAGCATAACAGGTTTAATGAAGGGGGCGTCTGTGAAGTAGATGATACTTGTGGACAAGATAAGCACATTTTTTGTCTTCTAATTGTCGCCCTGCAGTAGAGAAACTGATAAGCATTGCTGATGGAACCATTCTACCAGGCGCGGTTATTCAACTTTTTTTTTATTCTACTTTCTCTCCCACAGGTACGTCGAATGGTCCCTGCACAACCCAAAGGAGGAAGTGTACAACTGGCAGGGAATGGCGGACATCGAGCACTTCCTCGAGCTGGCCGATAGCGCCGGCCTGTACGTTATACTGCGCCCGGGACCATACATTTGTGCCGAGCGCGATATGGGCGGCTTCCCGTCCTGGTTGCTGCACAAATATCCCGACATACTGCTCCGCACGAACGATCTCAGTAGGAATGCTCAACAAATGCTGGCCCTTGTGCTTTGGTTCAATTGCTGTTCATCTTTCTGTTTTTTTTT
>AXCO02012258.1:0-11960 GCA_000473525.2 Anopheles melas
TGAATGATTCCAAATAATGCCGGGCGGACCTACTTTTCGGAGTCGGATCGGAGTCGACTCCGGATTTTTGCCAACTTTACCCATAACTGATCTCATTCCTCTTCTTTTTGCAGTCAGTGGAGCACATGATATATGAATTATCGGTGGTGTGTAGAGTCTTTTGAGGAACTTGAATTAAAACAATGTATCTATTTGTCATTATTGAAGACCTTTGGAGCAAGACAGTCCTACGATGGAACTTTTTTCCGATTTTTTACACAATTAGAGAACATTGTGTATCAGAATAAACTGAGCATAATGATTTCAGTGCAAACATTTGCATCGCAAAAATGCTCACGTTCATCCTCTTTGACCACTCAAACGTCTTGCGAGAAAACCCGATTTGCGGGAATTAAAGGGAAAAACTCACATGCAAAACCGGCTAGCACAATAATCCAGAAGGAGAAAAGAAAGGAAATGCAAATTTTCCATAGTCCATATTTCTAACTCTAATGCAGCCGGGCTGTCCGGGCGTGCAGATCCCCGATCCAGAAGCTACCCGAAATGGGACGACAGGCAGCCTTGCTCTTTAAACCGGTCCCAATCCCGGCACAGCAAATTATCATAAACATCGTGCGACAGGGCAGGACCGACAGACCGTCCGGAAGAATGGCAAATTCGCATTCCATTCCATATCATCTTCCCGGTTGTTGGTTTTGTTTTCCTTTAAGTACCGAACACCCTGAATCTCCAGAGTCTTATCCCTTTTTCCTTTCGGTTCTTGTTTCGTGCGCTCTTTCGTCCTTTCCGAAACTGAAACTGCGTATTTAATTCCCTTATTACATTATTCCTTGCTTCTTTGTTTTCGCTTTACACTTCCCTCCTTTGGCGTTTTCTCCATTCCCTTTCGCCGTGTCCTTCTTGCAAACGGGGACGATTTTTAAATAAGAAACGGCCACGAAAGATGCGAGAAAGACGCAAAAGGAAGCAAACCAGCTGATTTTTTTCAGCTTTCAACGTTATACATAACACTACCACCATCACCACCGACACGACGTCTTTGCTGGCGGGAGATCTCCTTCCAATCCGTTTGAGGATGAACGTTTTGTGTGCGGTTTGCTTCCTGCCGTCTTTGAAGAGCACACACCCCGGGGGACAGGGGAAAAATGTCGAAGTAAATAGGAGTTTCCCTCCAAAAACAAACCCAGGGGTACCCAGGGGCAGCTGTTGTCAACTGGCATCTTGGAAAGTACGTCCCGGTGCGTTGCAATTGCAGCATTGCAGCGACTGCGACGATAAAAGACGCTTTTCAATGGAAAGCGTTTTGAATGATTTATGTTACGACAATAAGGTTTTTGTGCACACGTCGAACATCGTGGCCCCTTTTTTTTTTTTTTTGGCGAAATCTTTGCCCTGTTTGTGGGATGATTGATTTGGGCGAAGGTTGTGGCAATCAATTTCAATTATTCTACTTTAAATTGGATTTATTTGTACTTTATTTTTGAATCATACTAATTTCTATAGATAAGAACCATCTCTATGATTTTGATGAATTTGATTAGTTTTAAGCTAAATCATCTACTTGCTAGGCACCATTTATTGCCTTTTATCTAAACCTCTTAATAATGCATCCTTATTGATCTTTTTTTTTTCTCCCTTTTTAGGATCCAGCTGCAGACGGGTTTCTTAAAGCGCAACCCGAACCCCAACATTATAATCATTGATTTACACAAACCTAACCGTCACCAACAGGAGCCATAAAACGGTTGGCACACGGTTCCTGCTACCGGCCTGTAACGATCTTCCCAGTCGCTAAACGACCAAAACCCCCTTTAAAAAGCCCGCCAACCAAGGGCCATACACCTTGGTACATAACGACACAACCCCACCGTTCCTTATCCGCTTAGTTCCTTACGACACGCGCCAAGAAAAAGATGTCCTGACGTCGATATCGTGCCCTTTCTTTTCCTTCTTGCTGCCTACCTGCTTTACCTCTTCATGCGTGCGACCCCCTGTTTGCTGTGCCTGGACCCGCAAGCTCGCTATATACCGGGCAAACGGTATCGTTGTGTGAGTGTTCCCTCGCTCGAGGTTGCCGTTTGATCAGCGTTGAACGGGCAGTGTGCATTTTATTCGTAACGGAACCACAGTCAGGAGCGCATCGCTAGAGCGTCGGTTAGGCAAAGTTTCACTTGCAACGATTTTTCTTTCGGCCTAGTTTAGTTTAGAGAGGATTAGTGTGTGTGGTGTGTGTTTGAGATTGTTTTATGAAACGGAAAGGGATACAGAGTTAAAGAACGATTCAGAAAGCATGTGATTTTGGGAAAGTGTGAACTGAAAGCGAATTTATGTCTATCCCATCACTAAACATTGCTCAATACGGATAGAGAGTGTGTGTCTATGTCCACTACAACGAACCAGAAAGTACCGATGATCCGCAAAAGCAGACAAGAACACACAAAACGGCAATAGAAAGTTGAAAAAACCGACACCATCCCGTCACCACCATCCCGATTATGTACAAAACAAATCGTTCAACAGCCTTCTGTTAAGTTTGGTTATTTCCATTAAGTTTACCTGTTTGCCGAGAGCTAACCCTGGGAACGGCGAGCAAAAGTTAAGCGAGTTTCGTTTCGTTTTTGTGTTTGTTTCATACTTTTTTTCGTTTTGAGCACGTTTCCTTGTGTTTTCCCCCCGTTTTCGTTGTTTTTGTTTTGTATTATCGCCTCCCCCGCACCCGTTACCCCCCAAAACACTATATAAATGTTGAAGATGTCGTTCTCGAAGGCGAAGCTGAAGAGATTCAACGATGTGCCAGGTAAGTGTCCGTTTTGAGCTTAATGCTTTTTCCCCATACAGTGATCGTTCAGGTTCGAATTGAATTGGACGGGGAAAACAATCCCATTAAATATTCCTTTCCCAACGAAACGTGTTCGTCACAACGGTCCATAATGCACATTCTGCAAGTCCCGCTCCCTTTTCGCGTGATTGTTGCTTGTTGCCACTGCGCATTCTTCCAAGCTTCCTCTGCGCAACACTGTGTGTGCGTAACGCGCAGGGCCGGATATATTGCGTGAGAAAACGCGCGTACGGCGTCCCCTTGGTAACGAACGGTGATGTTTGCCCCTCGCAAACGAAACGTCCTTTTTACGGGCGACAACACACACACACACACACACACACACACATACGCGCACAGAGGGGGAAAAGCGATTTTTACCCGTCATCAAGTATTGTGCGCATTGCTTGATTGCGTATGCATGCTGGCTTCATAGGGGCGATTGTGTGAACGGGCAAAGCGAAGGGACCGGAATTGCACGCTGAACGCTGCTAGATGGATGTGCAGCGTGAGAAAGTGTTTGTATGTAATTTCCCGCGCAAACTCGACTCGAGCGGACGGGGGAGCGGTTTGGAGGAATGTTTTGAGGATGAGGGTAATTGATTTCGGTTCGATTCATCTTGACTGGAGAATGTAACAACAAGAATAAGGAGAATGAATGTTGAGCTGAACTGCACATACCCTACAGCAGTAGGCCATACCATAGTTAGCGTGTCAACAACGGCAACGGACGCAGGTGCGTTAAAATTCAAATTCAACACAACGGCGTGTGTCGTTTGCGCACGCGCGTATGTCGCTATGCACGCGACTTTCCTTTACTGCGCCCACACGACAGCAACTCTTATCGGTCTATCTTTACTACTTTATCGTTGTTTTTCTCTCCAAAGAATGTTAAAATCATTCTTTCCCCTCAACGAAATAGCACCGATCCGACCGTTACAAGGAACGATCGTAGCGACCACGTGCGCGCCAGCAATTACGACCAGAGCGCAGCAATTAGATGCCTCGAAGGCCGCATTTCCGGAATGGGTGTGCGATCCGTCTTTTTCCCCCCAGTTTGAACAAGCGCTGCACACCTTTTCCAACTGTTTGTCGGTTCATTCTCTCTTTTTTTTTGTCGTTACGCTAAGGCCTTCCATCGGGAAGAACAAGGAACAAGTTCAAAGGTGGAAGGCGCGCGCACACACCTTTTCTTTGCCGCTGCGTGTGACGAACCGCATCACGCCACGCTTCACGTGCTCTGATGCGTATGATTAATGAAGTTGCGAGTGGACGGTGTTGTGTGTTGGTGGAGACAAGAAAAAAAAAGAGTTCCTTCGTTGTGTTTTGTATCGTTTTTGTATGAGTTTTTAATTAATCATTTCTACTCAGAAAAAGGAGTGTCACACCACACTTTGGGTCGTTCAATTTTCTTCATATACAATAACTATTTTTTTTCTCCCTCCCCCCTGAGAACGTACATCTTCTGCTACGCCAGATTGTTTTCATGCGAGTTTTGATAGCCTTTTTTTGTTTGTGAGTGACGAATTTGCTCTTTCATTCTACGCACCAACAATGGCCAGGAAGTGTGTACGGACATTATGGCAAAAGCTGCAGGCTGTAATGCTGCTCATTTGTAAGACTGGGTTAGGTCTCGAACCAACCGTCCGTCTACCGAGTGTCGAAAGATGTGCCACCAGTAATGCTTACTGGTGCGTGACCTAAAGCCATCTGTCCAAACAGACCGAGGGAGGGGGGTAGATAAGGCAGTCCTCGGCTGCGCACGAGCCTTGCTGCTTAACGATCTTACGGATAAGTGTTGGGGGACACCCAAGTAGAGGCATAGTTTGCCGTCTGCCTTTTGTAAGATAGGCCCAGCGGGACATCAAATGGTTTGAACGTTGACGAAATGCTACACAAGGGAATGTCGCTTAGAGTGTTCAATTTAGCATTATTTATAACGCAATGATTTTAACCATTTTTGTTCACTTTCTTTCCTCCTTTTCCCAACCAGCCGTTTCGTCTCCTTCAGCGTTCGCTGAACCGAAAGAGAAGGAGCTCCCGAAGAAGTCAAAGAAGGAGGACAAAATCAAGATCGGTGGCAGCATGGACGCGGAGTCGATCAAGACGACCAAAAGCGCCCTCAGCCTGTTCCGGACGCCCTCGCTGCCCCGTCGCCTAAAGTTCAAGCACATCTCCGACCTGACGCCGAAGAAGTCCTCCGCCAAGGAGGAAAAGCTGAGCCGTCTCGCGGAGTGTGGCAGCTCGGAAAAGGCAGCGGAAGTGCCTTCCGCCAGCAAAGTTCCACCGATCGTGCAGCTCTACAACAAGATCGACGTTAACAAGGAAGCGCTCGCCAAAGCGCGCGAAGAAAATGAGCAGCTGCAGGCGAAGATGCAAGAGCTGCGGGCGGAGCATCAGCGGGCCGAGCTCGATCGGATGAGTTTGATTGCGGAAAAGGACAACCAGATCATGCTGCTGGAGCGTGAGCTTACGAGCATTGCGAAAGCGGACGAACTGCTGCAGCACATTGCGGAGGGCTGTCTGGAGAAGGTGAAGGAGTACGAGGGAGAGATCCGCGAGCTGCATCGGAGCTACGAGCGGCAGCTGTGCGACATGCACGACTCCAAGACGGAGCTGGAAATCCGGTACGAGGAGCTGCTGGTGGTGCACCGGATGCTGCAGAACGATTACGAGGTGATCGAGGGCGAGAACCTCTTCCTGAACGAGGAGCTGGTGGCGCTGCGCGAGATCCTCGAGGCGCACGATGTGGAGCTGCAGCGCAAGACGGACGAAATTAAGCTGATGGAGGACGGGCTGAATGAGCTGGTGATCGAGGGACGGGATCTGAAGGAGCAGGTGCGCTATCTGAAGGCACAGGCCGAGGAGGATATGGTGCGGTACGTGGAGGAGGGCCGCAACACGATCCGCGAGATCGATCAGCTGCGGCAGGAGAACGCCCGGCTGCTGACGAAGCTGGCGGAGCAGGTCGCGATCGTGGCCGGGATGCAGGAGGAGCTGAACGAGCGCCAGTTCGAGATGGACGATCTGCGCAGCGACATCCGGAACGAGTTCAACCAGGAGCTGACGGCGCTGTGCAAGAAGCACGAGGCGCAGGTCGCCACCATGACCGAGCTGAACGAGATGAAGATCAAGGAGTGCGAGTCGATCTTTGTGCTGGAAAAGTCGAAGCTGGTGAAGGAGCACTCCGACCGGGTGAAGCGGCTCGAGCAGGAGCAGCAGCGCGAGCTGGAGCGGATCGGCGAGCAGGCGGAGGAGAAGATCCGCATCGCGGACATCCAGAACGAGGAGCGCGTGAAGGCGCTGGAGCTGTCGATCCAGGGCTCGATCTCGGCGGCGCTGGCCGCCGAGAAGCTGCACTGGCAGAAGGAGCTGGACAAGTGTCAGAAGATTGCGGAAACGGAGATCATGCAGTGTGAGTTCGAGAAGCGCGACCTGCGCACCCTCTGGGAGGCCTCGAACGAGGTGATCAAGGAGAACGAGAACAGGCTGGCGGAGCTGGAGCGCCGGCTGAAGGTGGAGCTCGAGCCGGGCGCAAAGTCGCGCGACGAGCTCGAGACGGAGGCGCGCGATCTGGCCCTGGAGTGTTCGCGGCTCAAGACGGAGAAGTACAACTACCAGCTGACGCTGAACAACACCCGCTCGACGGTGAACATCTTGATGGAGCGGTTGAAAAAGTCGGACGGCGATGTAGAGCTGCTGAAGGCGGAGCTGGAGCAGGTGCTGCGCAGCAAGGCGGAGATCGAGACGGCCAATGGCAAGCTGAGGGAGGAACTGGTCGAGTATCAGCGTGTGCTGGGAGCGCTCCGGACCTCTTCGACCGCGCTGGAGAAGGAGATGCGCGACAAAAACGAGGTGTTCGAGAAGCTGATGAGCTCGGAGGAGGAAGCGATACTGACGGTGTCGCAGATCGGCAAGCTGTTCAGCGAACGGATGGAGGAAAGCATGGGCCGCTATCTGGAGATGTACGAGGAGCTAAAGAAGAAGTACGATGCGCGGGAAGCGTACATTCAGGATCTGAAGGCGCTGCTGGACGAGTTTGCGAACGGCATCGAGCTGGCCCGCATCGAGCTGGACACGAAGGACAAGAAGATCTTCGAGCTGGAGAACGAGAACAAAAACATCAAGCTGGAAAACATGACGTTCCGGTTTAAGTGCGAACAGTTCGAGAAGTACAACCAGGCGGAGAGTCGGCTCGGTGCTGGAGGCCCGGTGGAGCAGCAGGAGCAGGAGGCAGTTGACGATGATGAACGGTTGGTGCCGAACTTTTTGATCGAAAACATCATCAACCAGCTGGAGCAGCAGGAACAGCAACAGCACCAGGGTGGATTGTCGGAGAAGCAACCGCTTGGTACGATCCACGAGATGATCGAGAGTGCAGGCAGTGATCAGAATGGATCAGAAATCATCGAAAAGGTAAGGTGTTTTGTAGCCCGAAAATGGAACTTTGTATTCAAATTGATTCTTCTTTGTCTTCGTCAGCTAAAGGAAACGGAAGAGAAGCTACGCATTGTGGAAGAGTTTGCCAAAGAGACCTCGGACAAGTACACGGAGCTGCTGGAAAATCAGAACAATCGCCAGAAGATGAAGAACCTGGAATGCAATAAGGATCAGCAACAGCTCAAAGCGGTACGTTTTATCTTAACCAGGATGAGAAACGTATACTTATGGTCCTCTTTTTCGTCTCTCCTTTCATTACAGAAAATTGCCAAACTGCAAGAGCTGAACAAGAAGCAGGAAAACACCATCCAGAACCTTCAACAGCAGCTGTCCACCTTCGATTCGCCCCAGAAGCTGAACGGTTCGATCAAGTACCTGTCGGCGACGGCCAGCCCGAAGACGCCGAAGAAGCAGCTGATCGTGTCACCGTTCCCCGGCAAGGAGAACCGCTCGCCGGCCCAGATCGGTGTGTTCAGCCCACGGTCGAACGTGCTGCGGGCACGCAACAACTAATTGTGATCGGCCAGCGGTTGTGCTGGTATGGTTGGCACAATGGTACGAAACTGAGATGGTCAGAGGTTTCCTTCCTCGTAACGGCGGCTGCGAGATGCGATGTAAACGAAGATGTAAATTTAAAATTATTTATTTCCGCCCTCCGCTCTTTTCGCAGTAAGAGCTCTTCCCATTTCCCCTTTAATCCTACTTGTGCTTCTCGAACCGTGGATGGAAAGGAAACATAGTGACCGAAAAACAGATACAGACATTCTTACACCCGATACGTGTGAAGAATAAATCAGAAAAATTTAGAAAAACAAAACAATATTACAAATTTGATACTTTTGGCTTACGAATTGAAAGAACAGGTAGAACAGGTGAAAGTAATGTCATGTAGGAATGTAATAAATAAAAACTTACTCTTACCTACTAATAAACACGATCTACTAATTGGCTGTTTTTTGTACGGTGTGATGGGTTGCCCACGAGGTTGACCACGAGGTCCGAACGAGTGTGTCCTACATCCTTCTGGAAGATTGATAAAGCCTTTATAATTATAGTCATTTTCTTAGTAAAGCAGGTTAAGAGCATTCTTCTGTTTCTTATCACTTCATCAGGCACATCAGTTTCTCTTGGCATTGCATTTATTAACTGTGCTTTAAATCGACATACTTTCCGTTACAAGATTTGAAATTGATAACGACGTACACGTGTGCATTCAGCACATTCAGCATTAAAAAAAGTGCTGTAAATTTGAAAGTTAAAAATTATGACCAAAACTGCGCCACCACAGCCTACTGTGCTCAGCACACAAGCACGCGGCAACACGCGAACTGCCAAAACAGTGTAAATAAATAAACTCGCAACCGCCACGGGTAAACACGCCGGCAGGATCTCGCTTTTCCGCTGCTTTTGTTACAATTTTAGCCTTCCCCGCACACAATGGAGCTACTCTCGGACCAGGGCCTTCGGTTGGATGGCCGGCGAGCGACCGAACTGCGTCAGATACACTGCAAAATGGGAGTCTTCAGCCAACCGGACGGTAGCGCTTACGTCGAGCAGGGCAACACCAAGGTACTGGCGGCCGTCTACGGACCACATCAAGCATCCTCGAAGCGGAGCAACTTTGACGAGGCGATCGTCAACTGCCAGTACAGCATGGCAACGTTTTCGACCGGCGAACGGAAGAAGCGACCGCGCGGCGACCGCAAATCGCAGGAAATGACGATCCACCTGAAGCAGGCGCTCAGTGCCTCGATCAAGATGGAGCTTTACCCCCGGTCACAGATCGATGTGTACATCGAGGTGCTGCAGGCGGACGGTGGTAACTACTGCGCGTCGGTCAATGCGGCCACCCTGGCCCTGATCGATGCGGGCATCTGTTTGAAGGAGTACGTGTGTGCCTGCACCGCGTCGCTTGCGAACGGGAACGTACCGCTGATGGATGTCTCCCATCTGGAGGAAACGAGCGGTGGGCCGACGCTTACGGTCGCCTCGCTACCGAGCAGCGGGAAGATTGCTTTCATGGAAATGTCGCAACGATTCCATCTGGACCATCTGCCGAAGGTGCTCGAGACGGCACTGAAAGGCTGCCGGGAGGTGCAGAACGTCATCGACCAGACAGTGCGCGAGCACGTCACTTACCTCGGACAGGCCGGTGGGTGGGGAAATGTTCACAAATAAACCAAATTTCGAATGTGCAACGAAAAAAACTTCATTGTTCGAGTGTAACGTTTGTTTTCTACTTCAAAACGTGCGACTAGGCGATTAAGGAAGGGAATGGAATACAGCTTCACTGCTCACACTCCCGGTTGATGATGTCCATCAGCTGCTTCCGGCGCTGGGAGCGTCGCAGCTTCTCGATCATGTCGTCCAACTGTTCGCCACCCTCCAGAAAGCCCTTCAGGTTGTGCGCAGTGCCTCCCTCTATCCGGTGGTCCGTAATACGATCCTGATTGAAGTTGTACGTGCGGATCTTTTCGTTGCGCAGACTCTGGCCGACCTGCGATTTCTTGAGCGCTTGCGTACTGCTAAACCGTGCCTCAAGCTCGATCTGCATCAACTTGGCGGTCAGTTTCTGTTTCGCTATTTCGCGATTCTTCTGCTGCGATCGTTCCGTTTGGCACTCGACGGCAATGCCCGTGGGCAGATGCACGATCCGAACCGCACTGTCCGTAGTGTTCACGTGCTGTCCCCCGGCTCCGCTTGCTCGCTTCGTTTCGATCTTTAGATCCTTCTCCTTCAACTCGACCTGAAAATCGTCCGGCCGGGGAATGATGGACACGGTGACGGTGCTGGTGTGTATGCGGCCAGATTTCTCCGTCGCCGGAATGCGCTGCACCCGATGGACGCCTCCCTCGTGCTTCAGGTAGCGGTACGCATCCGGTCCGCTGATGACCGTGGTCGCGTGTCTCGTCCCGCCAATGTCCGTATCCTCCGTCTGGAGCATCTCCACCTCCCACCCTTTGTACTCCACGTACCCACAGTACATGTCGAACAGTTCGCGGGCAAAAAGCATCGCTTCCTGGCCACCGACACCGGCCGTTACCTCCATGATGAGCGAACCGTAGTCTTCCTCGTCGTCCATCGACAGAATGCCGTTCAGAATTTCGCTGTCCAGCCGGAACAGGATGCTACCGTACGCTTCCCGCTCCTCCTTCAGCAGCTGCACCATCTCGTCGTCCTTGTCGTCCTTCAGCTCCTTGAGCGAGCTGAGATTGTCCACGATTATCTTGCGCTGCTCGTACATCTCCACCACGTTCGAGAGCAGCAGCATGCGCTGGATGTCCTTTCGGGTGCGCTGCTCCTGCACCTTCAGCGCGTAGTACTCCAGGCGCAGCCGTTCGAGGTACTTCTGTATTTTGTCGTCCGATATTTGAAACAGTGCACCGTTGGGATGGGCCGCCTGGCAGAGGCTCCTCCTGATCGGTGGGCTCGTTCGAAGCCGGTTGCATTGCAGCGAGGTGTTAAGCTTACTCCCCACCTGAACGATGCGTGATAACCGGTTCAGTAGCATTTTAGTTTAATAACTCTGCCAGCCAATCACGGATATATTCGGTAGTTACGTGCGAGAAAGATAAATATTGTTCCTGCTATTTGCGGTAAATTTGCCGCATTTGTTTACGTTCGTTCGATTTCTAGGTGGTTTTTTTTAACCCTCTCCGATGACGTTTGGGAAAATGTTTTTACTGCTTCGTTTAAAGTTTGAAACAATCGAAGCGTAGCTAGAAGAAGACTAAATTTGGTTGGTGATTTGATTTTAAATAAGTTGAAATAGGTTTACTTTTAGTCAATTAAATAATAAAGCATTTTGAAGACATTCTGCTGCTTGATAACGGTATCTCCTCGCTGAATGTAGGTTTTGTATGAACATGAAAAGGACCAAATAATTAAAAAAAAAATCTCAAAATACTTCAAACATCAATTGTATTGCTGTTTAATCAAGAGCTCTTAGCAATTTTTCCAAAAAAAAAACACAAAACATTCCAAAAACCAACCGCAAATTGCAGCTGTTCGAAAATCGAAGATTCAACATTTGACATTCGAAACGTCACTCAAGCTTCGTGCCGGGCTCGGGTCCCGTTCGGGCCGGCTTCGTGCGTGACGTTTATAGTGCGCCGGGGTCGAATCCAGTTCTTTCCATTTATTCTCTCTTTTCATTTTCCCCGAGTAGGTACGTCGTCGTCCACCGCAAAAGGCAGGTTAGGTTTTACATAACCACCTTCTCACTTTTTTCATCCCGGCCACCATCTTGTTAGATAACCAGTGTGTGTGCAGTGTGCGAGTGCTAATTTTCACCGGCTTTTTTTTTTGTCTCTCCCCCATTCCAGACGGCCCCGTTCGTACCAGCGAAACCGAAAAAACACCATAAATCCGGGCGAAAGGGTGTGACATTCGAGAAAAGAGATGTTTTCCTCGATGAAAACGCTCATGTCCGCGGCGACCAGGCCGATCTTGGCCCGGTCGTACGCGGCAAAGGCGGCGGTGAATGCCGCGGCCGGAGCGCAGGGTAAGGTAGTGGCCGTCATCGGTGCCGTCGTGGACGTGCAGTTCGACGAGCAGCTGCCCCCGATTCTGAACGCGCTGGAGGTGCAGGGCCGCAGCGCCCGGCTGGTGCTGGAGGTTGCGCAACATCTGGGTGAGAACACGGTGCGCACCATCGCCATGGACGGTACGGAGGGTCTGGTGCGTGGGCAGCGCGTGCTGG
>AXCO02012262.1:0-10625 GCA_000473525.2 Anopheles melas
ACACACACACACACACACACGAGCTCCATGACATTAATACCTGCCTGTTTGCAAGGCACACGCTCTAAAACACTCCACTTCTCTAACGAGATAAAGGGGGAAAAGTCGCCGTAAAGTTGACTTAACGAAGTCAATCTTTTCTGCCTGTGCTGGCGCTTGCCGTCGTACAAATCAGCAGTTTGCGCCACACCCGACGGCTCGTACGGCGTGCCGTAGCGCGTACAGAGCGTTGCCTGGTGCATCTCAAACAACAGGTCCCCTAAGCGGTGGATGGTGCTTTATTTTTTGCCCACAATCTACAGCACAGCACGGCGCATGTTAAATATTAGTAACTCTACAGCGTGCATCATCGGTGTACGGAAACAGTTTCAGCAGAGAAAAATGTATCTATTTCACCATCCCCTGGGAACAATGCTGGAAGGAAATTCTTATCGCAGCAGTGAAGCGATCCCAGTTTTATGTTTTGTCCCTCCACTGAAGATACTTCGTGGAATTTGGCAATTGGGGCGTACCCGTACTTTCCGACATGCGAAAGAATGCGCGTTTCCATCTCGCTCCGGATGTGTCCGATCGTGACGGCGGCTCGACAAGGGGTCACGTCGTACGCGCGTCACCTTCGCTTCTCGGACCTGCGATGCTTTCCAACTGTCACGACTAGCCGTTGTCTGCTATCGCACGGAAAACCTTGACCGGCTGAAGAATGTTTCACAACCTTTTGTCGATTTGTTTGCAAAGTGTTAACCCTATGGGTGTAGTTTTCCGGCGGGAGTCCGTTCCGGGATACGCTGGAAGGGTAGAATGGTGGTGCACATTTCGGCAGTCATCGGATGCCTCGGGTGTGCGTTTGTTTCAACCATCTATTCCAGGACTGTCCGGCCTTCCCAGCCAAAAAAAAAAAAAAACGAAGGGGTTTGCCTCTAGGGAAAACCCAGGATAGCCACTTTTGTGAAAGTGGCGATAGTGGTGACGCGGGAGTACGGGTGAGGCTTTAGGTTTATTTATCGGTTTTAGTTACCAAACAGACGACGACGACAGAGACACACGTTGATTGTGGATTAGATTCCCACCACTGCCAGGACTGGTTTGAGGATGGATAGCTTCGTGCTGGTTTTGTGGTTGGCTGGCTTTTAATGAGTGTTTGTTTGGATGAACGTGTAGTTTCGTGATTGTGGTTCAAAAGGGTGCAAAAAGTGCTCGGGAAGGCTAGGTTTTTTGTTAGTTTTTGGAGTTTTTAAACCGTAAAAATTGCTCAAATACCCTTTTTTTTGGAGGGAATGTTTGAAAATGCATCCGTGGATGATTAGTTTTGTCCATCTGAACAGCGAAATGAATTCAGATAATAAGCTATTAATAATCTAAAGGTTCGTTCAGGTTTCATACCCAATAAAACTATCCCCAAATGATACGAAACGATGCCTACAAGTATATTTCGCCGAACCTCGTTGTCGTCTCTATTACAAATGAATAATTTAATCGGAAAAATGCATCGTACAGCTACCAAACCATAGCACGAATCCCTCCACCAGCCGAACTAAGCACACTTGGTTTCATTTGCCCTTCCCCGTTTCGCTAGCTGCAAAAAGAAACACTACCCGGCGAAGCTGCCAACGACCTCCATTGTGATCGTGTTCCACAACGAAGCCTGGAGCACGCTGCTCCGCACGATATGGAGTGTGATAAATCGGTCGCCCCGGCCACTGCTGAAGGAAATCATCCTCGTCGATGATGCGAGCGAGCGGGAACATTTGGGCCGCCAGCTGGAGGAGTACGTCCGCACGCTGCCGGTACCGACGTTCGTCCTCCGGACCGGCAAACGATCCGGTCTGATCCGTGCCAGACTGCTCGGTGCCAAACACGTCAAGGTAAGGAGAAGCCAGGAGCAAGTGGGCTAGAAACTGTGCCAGCAGCATACATTTTCAACAAACGCTCACGTGTGTGTTGTAGTTTTTGTTGCGTTGCTGCCATGTAGTTACAGTCACCAAAGAATGAGGTTTAACATGCGGAATCAAATTCATTTCCCAACAGGGGCAAGTGATCACATTCCTGGACGCGCACTGCGAATGTACCGAGGGCTGGCTGGAGCCGCTGTTGGCGCGCATCGTGCTGGACCGCAAGACGGTCGTTTGTCCCATCATCGACGTGATATCGGACGAAACGTTCGAGTACGTGACGGCGTCCGACCAGACGTGGGGAGGCTTTAACTGGAAGCTAAACTTCCGCTGGTGAGTAACAGTCGCAGTGGGTCCCGCAACCCGACGAGCCCGGTAGCCGAGAGCGCGCTCGCGCCCTGGCTGGCTGGCTGTTGACAAATTCCATTAATGCATCATCCATCCTCCGCACAGGTACCGTGTGCCGGCGCGGGAAATGCAGCGACGCAATCACGACCGCACGGCACCGCTGCGGACGCCCACGATGGCCGGTGGACTGTTTTCCATCGATCGGGACTACTTCTACGAAATCGGCTCGTACGACGAGGGTATGGACATTTGGGGTGGCGAAAATCTGGAAATGTCATTCCGGGTAAGTGTGGCCCGTTCTGTGTTCTGTAAGCCGTGGGTAAAGGGTCACAACATAGTGTGTGTGTGTGTTGTGCCCTCCCACGGTTGTTTTGTTTTTAGGTGTTACGCGTGAAAAAAAAACAGGCGTATTGCGAGAATATTCATCCCAAGCGTCACAAAGAGAGAAGCGTTGGCGGCACCAGCAGCAGCAGAAATAATGTTCCCTAGCACTAAACCTGACCTGCGAAACCTGGGGACACAAGTCGTACCGAGCATTAATTGAATTGATTTACTCCTTCCCCCCGTCTCCCTCTTCCTCCTACCCCATCAGATATGGCAATGTGGTGGCATCCTCGAGATTTCGCCCTGCTCGCACGTCGGCCACGTGTTCCGAGATAAGTCGCCGTACACGTTCCCGGGCGGTGTGGCGAATATCGTGCTGAAAAATGCGGCCCGCGTCGCCGAGGTGTGGCTGGACGAGTGGAAAGAGTTTTACTATCAAATGAGTCCAGGTTTGAACACGTTTCGTTTGTGCTAATCTTTTCTTTTTAAATCCCCCCCCCCCCCCCCCAAAAAAAAAACTTCTCAAGCTAAAAATCGTCTGTCGATCCATCATTTCCCTTTTCATCCCACTGTTTGAAAGGGTTTCATATAAGTATATCATGAAAAATCTCCTCTCTAACCGCTCCACTCCAATAGATGCCGTTAAATACCAATCCTTTCTCTGGCTCCTTTGCATACTTATATATATATACAACAATGTTTGAAACATTTTTATCGACTTTATGTCGACTTTATATCTACTTGCGAGGCACTTAAAGCTTTAGCCTCGTTTGCAAAAAGACTAATCCAATTAAATCGGATTAGAAGCAGCACGAATTGAAACGTAACGGTCTGATCTGCTTAGAAACTTAATAAAACTTTAGATATTTACTGCTTGGAGAAATGGCACTGATCTACGACGTATTGATTAACACTTTTAAGTGTGTGTGTGTGTGTGTGTGCTGCTTAAAGTTAAACCAATAACTTTTCACGCCTACACGTAGCTCAGAGCTTGTCTGGCATGTGTTGATTAACCTACTTCATAAAAAAGAACAAAACTAAGTAGATGTTTTAACAAACGGTAAAACCTAACTTGCGCTGTGTGTCCTTTATTATAGCTTTGCAGGAAATGGTAGTACACGACTGGCTCTTGCTGCTGATAACTCTGGTTCCTCTGCTCGGAAACTCTGCCCGTGAAACGCTAGTTACCTATTTAAACAAATAATATACTCTATCATTTTAGACCTCCAACCGTAGACTAACCTATTAACCAATTGATGTATTTCTCTTCTTTTTCTTCTTCTCTACTCCCTCCGTAAAAAAAATTGATACCGTGTGTGTGCGTGTTTTTTTTTTCGTTGTTGTATTGCTTCACCGTTTTAACCTTCTCCATTCGCGCGCGCGTGTGTGTGTGCTCACTGCCGCCACCTACACGGTGCATAATTATTGTAAACCGCAAAATCCGCTCTCCTTCATTTATCCCCTAACTGGTAAATAACATTAAAATCGAAAAATATATTTAAAAACAACTTGCCCCAACAAAAACACACTAACAAAACGTTCACGCTGAAAAAAACAACGGTGCCATTTATGATGATACCTGTGCGCGCGCTTTGGGCCAATTGCATCAAACGCGACTCGGCCGCGCCACACCGGCGGATCCGACGGAACCAATCAATTGCATGCGGATGGGAAATATTGCGCACACCGCAAATTTATAATCTAACAACAACAAATCGTCCACCGGGTCCGGGCCCGTTCCCGGTTTATGCTGTGTGTTTGATGGGGGCGTTTTCCACCACCATTCCCATGCTGCTTCTGCTGCTGTTCCCGTGGATCCCGTGGATGGTGAATGCCACAAAACACAACGAACGAACGAACGAACGAACGTATCCCACCGTCGTGTCTGGTGGGCTCATCATCGGAATACATTATTCGCAACATACACACACACACACACACACACGTGTGCTTGCGGTGTGGTGCCTGTTTACTTTCCCTCCCCCTCCCGTTGCCGTTTGCGTGCGTGCATTAGGTCTGGATGTGCGGTGGTACGCTCGAGATTGCGCCCTGTTCCCGCGTGGGCCACGTTTTCCGGAAGTCGACGCCGTACTCGTTCCCGGGCGGCACCTCGCAGATAGTTAACAAAAACAATGCACGGCTCGCCGAAGTGTGGCTCGATGGTTGGAGTGAATTTTACTACAACATTAACCCAGGTTCTATTCTTCGCCTTTTCCGATACGAATTTTTGATCTCCTATGTTTTTGTTTTATTTCTCTCTCTCTCTCTCTCTCTCTCTCTCTCTGTCTCTGTTGCACTGTGAGCTTTTCGTTCACCATTTTCTTCTTTTTTGCTATATTTTTGTACTCCACATACACGTCGGTGCGCACCGTTTTGCACACATGTTTGTCACAGCATAAAAACGATGAGTGATGTTGAATGCTTCGCACCATGGGTTTTGTTTTGCACGATTGTAGCACCAGTTATGTGTGTGTGTGTGTGTGTGTGTGTGTTGGTTTTGTTTCGACTTGGGTTGTACTATGTCTGTTTGCATGCCTTTTTCTGTGTAGCTTTATTGAATTTATGATGCCTTTGTATGTTTGTTGTGTTTGACTGTTATTTTGTTTAAGTGTAGATGTGTTTAATACTGTTTAAAACCAAGTATTCTAATCGTTACTAGCAATAAGTGTACTCATTATATAAAACTTGTTAAATATCTTAATAGAAATGGATTATGTTCACTAATATCAGATTACACACAATATTTTTAAATGATTTTTTATAGTAATTTGTGAAATGAATATTATAAATAGGACAATTCACTCTATTCCACAAGGAACAGTGCAAAATATCCCTGTAATGTGTGAAAAATGTTTTCTGGGGGGTAATTTATTGAACAACTTTTTGCACTACAAATAGAATAATCATATATTCTGTCTGTTGATATCTTCAGTTCTTGTACATTTGATCTCAGGTTGGTTTTGTTCACATTTGACAACGAAACTATAGGACTGTTTTGTATGCTATTTAAGCTGCTTATTATGCTTCGTATGTTTTATACAAAGTTTTGGAAAAAAATGCTCCAAATTTGGATCAACTTTAACACCGGACAAACCATGGCTTTCGTACGGTAAACTTGCTGCGAGATAAAATGTTTCGCTCGGCATTTGACACGCTTAGTCCAGCGAACCTAACGAACCCGGAGCATGGCCCCCCCGTGTAAAGCATTCGGAGGTGGAATGTTTAACCTCTGCCGCGCTTCCCGTAACCCGTCCAATGGGCATCAAGCATCCAAAGTTCATGGTCCGTGTGTAGTGGAGCAAGTAGCACTTTGCCGCTTTGTGTGCTCTGTTTCGTTTGGCTGGCAAACTCCACCGCCAGTACAATTCCTCCGGTGCATCGGGCTGGCACTAATTGACTTTCGCACTCGAGGAAGCAGCCGTGTAGCACGGTTTGGGTATGTAAAAAGCGAGAATGCGCAAATACAATGGCGACAGCCGTGAAGGAGTGCTTGCGTGTGTGTGTGTGTGTGTGTGTGTGTGTGTGTGTGTTTGTAGAGATTGTTAGAAAGGAAAGCTAAAGAGTGTTTCCTTGTGTATATATTTAAAGAACCAATAGCAAACTGTACAAACGGCTTTTGTTCTGCGTGTATGTGCATTTTTTTTGTTTTTTTTTTACCTTTGGAAAAATGAGAAGTAAAGCCTCTCATGCTGGCATTATTTTCCTATGGGTTGATCGACGAACACCGTCGCTGCATTTCAGCTCGAGAAAGTACGGTGAAAATGGTAAAATAAAAAAAATGTATGAAAAGAACTTTACAAAATCACGACACACGACAAGTCCCAACGGGCAGAAATTGGAGACTGCGAATAGCTTAGAGCGAAAAAATGGCAACTAAAACAAAAAAAAATACGTACACACACACACACACAAACACACGCACATACATCATTCGTTTCTTTTTTCACCTAGCGTGCTACCATTTTCCCTGGAGTGTGTGTGTGTGTGACGTTTGTTAGTGCAAAAGGGAGAGAAAAAAAAATAGGACAACAAAAAAGCGAAACACTTTATCCCAGCGATGGAAATCTCGTTAAAAAATGTGTCGCACATTCGATGACAAAATGTCACCAAACGGAAACAGTAAAAGGGCATGTGCCACGCCGCGTATCGCAAAATCGGAACCAGGACGTCGAGCTGCTGCTGCTGCTGCTGCTGTGTTTGAGTTCCTGCATCCACATCCACGATCAAATATCTTTTGTGAATACATACGTACGAGTAAGGGAACCAACAAAAAAAAACTGGGCGCTTCAGCTTTCAATCGCAAAGGCCGGACAGCGGCGGGAAACTCCAACGCCGATGCTCTCTGGCGTAAAGAAGGTGATATGGAAACAGTCGGGTAGGGTTGCCGATTTTTGTCACTTTACAAAAAAAACAGAAACAGGGAAATCGTTCACGTCAACAGATGTCAACGCGGATAGACAGACAGAAATATCATCGTTAACTGATGAATTTTACCATACGCTCCTTGCCTGGGCGGCCGGGCAGATTAATGTGTCAATCAGATTGTCTGGCGCGCGTCAAATCATTAAGTAGCATCGGAGAGTGTGCAGGTGACATCAAGAGGAAGATATTGTGCCCTGTAGCGAGTGTATCGATTTGGTTTTAGTGCATTCAAATTTAAAAATAAATAAAATCCTTACATCACCAGCTTTCAGCTGGATGGAGGTGCCTGGTGGCTGGTAAATGGAGCAGCCTGGTTTCTCACGATCCTTTGGGATGGAGCCGCCTGGTGTTTCATGATTTTGTGGAAAACTATTTACAAAGCGGAGAAAGCAATTTGCGGCTCAGTGACACAGTTTTCTTTTGTATTGCGATAGCAAATGTATGTATGCTGTATAATTAATGTGTTGTCCCTTTTCAACCTCGCAGCAATAAATCTTGCATGGAAAGATACAAATGAAAATGGCATTAAAAGTGTGTGTGTGTGTGTGTGTGTGTGTGTGTGTGTGTGTGTGTGTGTGTGTGTGTGTGTGTCTGAAAGACTGATAAAGCAACATTTCTAGCCTTTTGTTCATGTTTGCCTCATCGCTCTTCAGCACTGTATCTAATGGGCGTAAATTAATTCTCCTTAATCTGTTTTCTACACACAAATACACTCACCGATTGGGTCGAGGTTTTTACCTGAAGAGGAAGACCAAAGCCTACGACCAAAGCTAGAGACAACGGGTGTGTAAAATACCCTTACCGCTCTCGCTCCCATCGCCCATCTGACATCGTTAAGAGGCACCACTTCGAGCATTAACCCTCCTCATCGTACTGTGGGGCCTTTTATCGGGTTATACGGTGGGTTCGATTTTTGTCTAGGCTCGGTTCATTCTTCTTCTTCTCCGTGTCCGGGGTACGTTTCTTGGAAGCTCTTTTTTCCGGTCCCTCCCGATCGGTGGTTTCGAAAATCGGTTCGAGATCTGTTCACCACCACCAACACTCGTGGCTACGGGCTACGGGTTTCTCAAGAGTAATTGGATTTTCAAGCCAAATTGTATTTGATTGAGAGGTATCTTCTCGGTCGGCCAGGACGCCAGCATACCCCGCTCCGCTGCAGGTGTTGGGCTGCAAAATTTGAATAATTTATTTACTCTCCATTTTGGCCGCCGGTTTCGTTTGCGCTGTTGTGCGAATGTGCGAACGCCCGTTGCCGCCATTTATCGAAGCCACAAAAGCACTGCATTAGCGTTTTGTTTGTTTGTTTGTTGGTGTGTATGTGCATTACAGAGACGGAAGGGGCGGTGGTTTTTTTGTAGTCTGGCAAGTTTTTATGTGCTTTCAAAATAACAACTTGATCATTACCCCTTTTAACGATGATTTGGATACTCGTGAGATTTTAAAATGCCTTACCGATAATCTTACAAGTTTTATTTTATGATCCCTTAGAAAAAGCAACACGTGTTGCTGTCACAGAAGATGTATCATTTATTCAAACGAGTTTTTGTTTAAACTTTTTTTTTTATTTTTCTCCTTAAAACATAGCGATAGTTTGTAAAAAAATGTAAACAAGATAACCATTAAGCTTCACATCGTGCATCGTTATGTTTATTCTGTTTCGCAAAAAAAGCTTTGCTAGGATGTGCTTCTTTGTGTTGTTTTTTATTGCAATTTATGTGCATATTTGTTGTATATATTTTTATATTCCCTCTCCCTTACTCCCTTGTCCTTCATTTATCTTCCTTATAATGCTTTTTAAAACCAACTGTATATTTTTTAAATTTTCATCTCATTCTTCGTTTTTTTTTGGCCTCATTTCCCTGTTTATTCCTTCATTATCTAACATTCATGATTTTACTGTACCAATACCATCATTACTGTAAAATGTAGCACCCATCCATAAATAGTTGTTTGTACCATATTGTGCTCTTTTTCCTTAAGCTTGAGGTTTTCATAGCCAATATGTTGTTTGTTGGTCAGCGGTAAACTGTTGTTATTTACTTTTCTTTTATCTTTGTAATTCCTTCATTTACGAGTTATATTTTGCTTCCAAAAAAATAGAATATAAATGAGAAAGGTCCAGTTATACAAAGACAAGAATATAATTTGTTCCTTAATTTTAATTGATTTTAAATATAACGCTTACAGCAAACACTATCAACAATTTTGTACCGTGTACAGATCATGTTGATATAATTTTCCATAAAATGAAATAAAGCTCGAAGACATGTCAACTGGGTGTTGTCTTAAGCGTTTTAATTAAGAACTCATTATTGGGGTTCAACTGGGTGTTGTCTTAAGCGTTTTAATTAAGAACTCATTATTGGGGTCAAATATCAAATATCGCACATTTTATAATGTTAAATTAATTATTATATCTTTTTAAAATCCAAACACTTTTTGGACCATAGCACTTATACAAATAATAGCAGCACTTTTGCCTATTTAATGTTTTCAATTGTTATATGGGTATGGGTATACTTTTTTTGAGTTTTAAATTAAGTATGAGTTCAAAAATAACTTTAAATATAAAAAAAAAATATTTCGAATGACAAAGATAAAGAGAGAGATAATAACAGTAATTTACCATGGTAAAGCAACATATTTGCAATTAAAATACTCTTTATAGCAAAACAGGACATTAAAACTAGATCTTGTGCTAACATAAACTGTTTTTTTCTCCCTCGTCCGTTTTGCTGCTCCGCCATGTGTGGTTTCCATATATCACCAGGTGCCCGGAAAGCATCCGCAGGTGATGTCAGTGAGCGACGCGCGCTTCGAGAGCGCCTGAAGTGCAAGAGCTTCCGATGGTATCTGGAAAACATCTACCCCGAAAGTCAGATGCCGCTGGATTACTACTTCCTCGGCGAGGTAAGTGCTGTCCTTGACTCGGAGTTGGAGGTGTCCGGAAACTGTTCGCCTAATTTTCATTTTCAATTGCACTCCTCCGCAGATTCGCAACGTGAAAACGCACAACTGTCTCGACACGATGGGTCGCAAGTCGAACGAAAAGATTGGCAGCAGCTACTGTCACGGGCTGGGCGGCAACCAGGTGTTTGCGTACACGAAGCGCCACCAGATCATGTCGGACGACAACTGTCTCGATGCGTCGAACGCGCTCGGACCGGTCAATCTGGTCCGGTGCCACGGGATGGGCGGCAATCAGGAGTGGATCTACGACGATGAGGTAGAGCCCCGGGGCGCAACACAGTTTTATCCAACCTGTTGTCCAGTGCTTCAAACCAAGCTCACATCTCCCGTTTCTTGCGCTTGTAGGAAAAAACGATCAAGCACGTTAACAGTGGCAACTGTTTGACGCGCGCATCGGAGGACGACCCATCGACACCGCTGTTGCGGCCGTGCAACTACTCCGAAGGCCAGCAGTGGCTGATGCAGTCCAAGTTCAAGTGGCAGGCACACCACGGCGACAACCGTATCGGTGAGGACAGATAAGACGCACTGTACCGTGTTCGATCCGGTGTCGTACAGCGCCCGTCCGGCCAGCGGCAAACCGGCACCATCGAACGCTACGGAAGCAACATCGGTAGCAGTGGCAGTAGCGATAGCAGCAGTAGTAGCAGCAGCAGCAGCAGCAGCAGCAGC
>KI922299.1:0-10922 GCA_000473525.2 Anopheles melas
ACAAACAAACAAACAAGACAAACATGTCAAATCCCATACATTTTTGATGTTCGATGTCGTGTTCGATTGGTGCCAGAGCGCCGGGTAAAATGTTTGTGCTCCTACCGAAGCCTGCCAAAATAGTCTGGCCACACTGACAGCATGACAGATGACATAAACACGTGCAATTGTTTTCGTTAGTTTGCTGCGCGTGGTGGTCCGGCATACGACTCTCTTTTCTACTGCCGTTAAAATGGGCAAAGCCAAGAAATTAAAGACACACCGTAATAAAACCAACCCTACCGGGTTGATGGACGTAACCGAACTGATAGAACAGGGTCTGGGCGGAAGCGAGAAATCCGGCACCCCGGTCGAAGCTATCGTGGAGCAGCTGGAGTCGGCCGTCACGGAGGAAAAAATCTGTGGCTTGCAGTCACTGGCCACTATCTGCCAGGGCGAGATCAACGTGGGTGAGCTGGTGGGTATTAATGTGATTCGGATAGCTGCTTCTTTGCTGGTGGATCCGGACAAGAGTGTACGGCATGCCACTGCCGGTGCGTTACGAAACGTTTCGGTGGTCAGCGTGGAGCTGTGCGAATTCATGGTTGATCAAGATGTGCTGACACCGCTGTTGGCTCTGCTGACCCGGTACCCTAGCAATGGGCAGTGGACGCCAACATTCGATAAGAATATGCAGAACCAGATGGATGAGCATTCGGATACGTTTTTGCAAGCCGTGAATCTGCTGTGGAACCTGTGTGAAAGCACATCGGACGCATTGGATGCGTTTAATCAGTCCCAGTTGTTGGAGAATTTCGTAACCTTTCTTAATTATAACGTGTATGGTCTGGAAATAGGTAAGTGCGAAGGTGAGCATACACTTTTTATAAAGATTATTTAACGTGCATCATTCACTTCTTGTATAGCTATTGCAGTAGCACAATGCTTGCTGGTGGTCTCCGAAGACAATTCGTCATCCTGGCGGGTGCTAGCAAACCATGGATCGGAGCTTACATCGCTGCTGGCAATCGATGTGGTGGACAATTCATCGTTAATGCTGCGTACCTTAGCCGCCGCTATTATTGGCAATGTTCCGGTGCTTTTGAACAGTCACACGAGTCAAGTTCTGATCTGTGTTTCGAAAACGCTGGAAACGAACCATCGGCCAGCTTTAGGCAATCTAACCAGTATGCTTCCCCTTGAACCGCAAAAGGATGTGGTCGATTTGGAAGTAACCGATGACGTGGTTTTCGACGAAGAAACGGAAGCACAATCGCACCAGCGGCGACGAAAGGCCGATTTGCCCTCGGAGGGAGAGCTGGAAGTGCGCAGCGTCGGAAGGCTGCTGCAAGCGCAACGAATAGCGGCCGAAATACTGACCAACATTTGCTCCTCGGAAGATGACTGGCAGAGTGAAGGCAACGAAAACGATGATAATGGTGGATCAGATGCAGAAAGCGTGTACGATTACGACACAAACACGTTGAATGAAAGCGTAGAAAACACGGACAAGGTGCCGGTGGAAGTGTTGGAAGCTATCAAATCGCTCGCACTGGTCGAGAAGCTATGGCAGAAGGCGCAACCGGTGGCTGAGAATGTGTACCAAATTCTGATCGAGTCGGAGCAGGGCACGCTGAAAAAGCTGGACGGGATGCGGATCTCCGCTATGTTGTGCCTTCACAATTTGTGCAACAACATTTCAACGGAGGATCTGGGCGGGCCAGCGGCCGTCTACAATGTATGGATTGACTTGGGTCAGCAAGTATTCCAGGGCGAACGTAACGATAAGCTGCTGGAAGCATCGACGTCACTGATGCGTGCTGCACTGGAACATTTGCGCAAGAGCCCCGAACTGTTCCAGCAAATGACGGAGAATGATTTGCAACTAATGTTGAACGGCGTGATGGGATGTGAGGATGTAGAAATTCGGGCAAACTGGTTGCGGATGCTGGGTATTTTGGGATGCTTGCTTCCCGAATCGCACGTGAAAGCTATCATCGATTTCGTGCTGAACACTTGCGCCAACGAAGAGGACGTTTGGGTGTTGGCGGAGGCGCTCGATTCAATGATGGACATTTTTGCCGACAATGATTGGCACTCCATCATGCATGAGCTAGGTATGGTAGCGAAGTGCAAGCAGCTGGATCGCATCATGAGGGAAAAGTTGAAACGAGACAAACGGCAGCTAGGCGACCGTTTCCCGGCAGTCAGTACGGTACGTACCAATTTGAGTCGGTTTTGTAAATATTTAGAAACGGAATTGAAAAACTTCAAACCAAACATGGAATCGTAACCGTGCTTGGAAGTGTTAGTGCAGGTCAAGATCAAGTCAAGTTCAAGTCAAGTCAGGTCAAAATACAATCTATTAAAGCCAATACAAACAAAGTTTGCAAGTACTGTTGAATTAACGTTCTAAATGCATTAAACTTTGATTTTCAATCATTTGCCGTTTGGTTCGCTTAAACCACGGTTATTTGGTTATAAATGCATCTACAATAACACTTGTAGTGAAATAAGATTATTTTTCAAAATTTATTTTTATTGTTCGTGATTGAACCGTCTCTATCAATGTTGTTTACGTCGTCATACCGTAAATAAATATCATACAAGCAAAATCGTTTTAAAATTGTAAGTAAAAGAAAGAATTTTTCACTGATTGTGCACATTCATATTAATCATAATAATTTTTCAAATTTAAGAAAAAATTTACTGTATAATGCTCCCTGGTGCAGAATATTTCACAAATATTTATTTTAATTTAATTAGTCCCAGTTTTTAGGTATAAATAGTATTGCAACATAAACTTTATTCTATTTTGTGTCCCTAAAGTACAATCACGCAATATCTTCTATTAAATAGTACAACATCGAACAAATAGTTAAACAAATAGCTGAAGGCACATCAGGATGGTGCATTAGATATCGTTGCTTCCTGCTGGGCACCTGCTCCATGTTCCGTCAAAATATGGCTACGTCTCGGTTTCGGTAGCGGGTTCCAATTGATACAATCTTGAAACTGTTGGTCGTCACCACCCTCCGCAATGAGCACCGTTTTGGTGGGACTTTTCTTAACGCGGAAGCCCGAAGCAGCGTTATTTTTATCGTCCAAGTTATCATTAAGATTATCATCCGTTAAGTTATCATAGTACGATCCTCGACCGTCGGAAAGCATTGGATGTTCGCTGGCGGTAGCGACTTCGCTGAGCGTACTATCACCTTCAGCACTATGCGTCCCATAACGTGTGTCGATATCTTGCAGCAAGTTCTGAATTTCCCTTTCGCGTTCATTGAGCTCCCGTATGTTTCGCGCCATGCTGTCAGTCGACTGTGTTTCGTGCAAACCATTGGTCGACTGATCGTGGTTAACCTTGAGCATACTCTGGCTCTTATTGATTGACTCGATAATATCTCTAACGGAGCGGCGCCTGTCGTTGTTGCCGCTTTCGTTCGCGATCGTTGGGAGGTTGCCAGTAGATTCACTTATTTTCATGCGTGCACTTTCGATCTTGGTGCTAATTTCGGTATGAATTGGAGCCACCTTGTGCTTGTACCGCAAGTTATCCACTATGATCGTGGTTGTTGGACCTTCATCGTCATCTCCCTCCTCGGTGGTTGATGGGAGGGCTGCTTTCGGTGCCACGGTAGGCTGTTCGTACGACGTTTTGCGGATCGTAGTTACATCTTGAGTAATGTATTTCTCGCGATTTTCACGGTTTGACCTTCTCGTTGGGACTGGGGTTTCTGGCAGAGCAAGATTTTCAAAATCAACGTCTGGCTGGGGGGTAGTGGTAACAGTATCAGTAGTAATTTCAGTTTGCGTTTTGTCCGCCTTTTTTCTGGGTGAAGGCTTTGGGCTTGTTTCGATAGAACCCGTTACAGCTGTGTCAACAGAAATCGTTGTGCTAGTATGCACTTCTGTTGGTTTTGGTGATTCTTTCAGTACTTCATCACTTTTCTCTTCCTTTGGTACTGTTTGTAGTTCCATGTTGGTTTCCTTCTGAATCTGGGATGATTCGCGTTCCGTATCTTGCACTGTTCGTCTATTTTGCACAATTTCGCATTCTATCGTCGATACTGTAGTAGGAATCTCAGCTTGTGCACTGTTATTATTAAGATCGTGGGGTTTAATCTCTCGCGTTTCCACGATCGCATCCGTTCGCACGGTCGATGTATCTTTGGTGGAAGTGTCCACGTTGCTGGATGAAATACGCACAAAGCTTTCAATTTCGGCGGTAAGATTGCGAAGGTCTTCATTTTGAGTCTCATCTACGACGGATGATTCCTCTAGTGCTGGGACAACGCGATTTGCAGGTGTCTGTGAATGAAGGATTCGATATTAAAATGATGACGATAACTGTACAGAAATGCGCTGTAAAGTTTACAATGGCCACTGGAGGTGGTGGTGGTGCCCGTCGCTTCGTGCGTGTTCTCGTGCCGGAGGTGCGCGATCGTAGCGTACTGCTGTAACTGCTGTCCACACTAACCGTCGACAGGGTGTCCCCTTCAGGCTCCAGGTCCGCGTCGAAAGGATTGATATTGTTGTACTGTTGCTGCCCCGCTCGTGATGTTGTGCTGAAAAGATAAACATATTTGATGATTTATTGCATTTCCTGTTTTCCGCCAACTGATTCCGACGCTTCCGCTTCTCTTACCCATACGGTGTGGGAGGTGCTTGCTTCTTTCGCGGCGTAGACGTAACCATTCCGGTGTTGTACGTAGCGAACCCATTCTGAATGGTGCTGCGGTAGCGATCATTCCTCATAAATCCAATTTCACCGCCGTTGTCCTGCGAAGTAGGTGGAGAGACAGATGCAATTATATTTATCAGTATTGTTGTGCTTGAATCGCCAGTGCACGGTTGTGCACTCAGTGTATGTGACAATGCGCCGATGCACTTGATGTGTGATCGTGCCAGTAGTCTACACTGGGGTCGAACCTAACCTGACGGTCTTGCATGGAACTGCGGTATCGTGTTTGGCGTACGAACAGCGGTGTCGTGGTGTACGACTGACTTTCGCGTGTCGTTCCATAGCCGGGAGCGTTTACCGTGTTGCGGTAACCACTGGTACTTGCGAAGGAGTCCACATCGTACGTATCCCTTCGCAGCGGTGGAGGGCTTTCGGACGTTTTGTTAATGCCCAGTGTTGATGAGCGCTTCTTGCCAAAGCGAATCGATGAAAATTGCCTGTGGACAGATTAATATCGGATGTGAAAATTAGATCGAGCAAGTCAGTCGTTGGGATACGTTGGAGCGTTGTGCTGCTGTCCTGATGTGTTGATCGATTTCGTTAAATTGTCGATCGTCTACGTTATTTATTGAACGTTCTTAACGCACTATAGCCTCCGGGACCGAAGCACCCTAACGATCTCAATTACTCCGGTAGTCCAGTATGCGGTTCAATTAAAAAAGTTGTCCCGCTTCTCGTGTGACTTACGTCTTGCTGCTGACAAAACCTTCAAGCCGGTTGTATGCCGCTGGGTCAGCTGAAGTGAACTTGACGCGGCTGTGTCTCGCCGGACGTACGAAGCAAACCGAATGGAGGTCGCATTTCAATTAGCTCAAAACGCATATACACACACATAGCACAAGCAAAACGTTGTGGTGTGAGGGGATAGATCCGACAGCTAGGGTCTAGGTGATCGAGAGCATAAATGAGCATTTTTTAATCCCACTACGGAAAAATAATATTGCAGAAACAATGTGTAGTCCAAATCGAATAATCAGTTTAAACGTAAAAGTTAAAGCAATGTGTTATATTAATTCTTTAAAAGACATCCGTACAGTTGTATCCTACTCAAAAACGGGTCACAAAGATCATCTTCAATATGGCTGGAGACACTTTCATGCAAAGCAGCAGCACTTCAATGGGTCTTAATTCCAAGCGAGGAAGCGCTCGGTCACTACACCAATACGTAAGTTGATTTATGTGTCCTCGTTGCATCGGAAGTCGCATGGTATAAAGTGAGCGGAGGACTGAAGCAAATTTTAAAATGCAGCTAAATTATTTCTTGGTATCTACATTTACCTCTACATTTGCTGTACAAATATTTATATGTAGGTAGAAGAAAAAACTAGTGAGCAACGAATGACAATAGCAACTTTTTCAGTAGCTTTTTACATTTATTTTATAATTATTCTTTTGAAGTAACACTAAACTTCATTTGAGTAATACCGTGATTTAATCTTTGCGATGTTTGTGTGTTTAAGCATGCTGTATCTGTTCTTTCTCGATATTTTAGTTCAGAGACAAGTGTTAGTTTGTGATCTTCGTATCCTTCCTTGGACTTACACAACTGTATTAGCGCTGTAGACTTGGCTAACATGTTTTAGCCGTCCTGCGCTGCGTGTGGATTACTTCGTATATTTGGCGTAATGTGTCGGCTACGCTAACATGACGGCCTATAGCCTATAAAAGGCCTACTAGACTTAATCCGGTTGGCCGGTCTGTCTGGTGGTACAGTCGTCAACTCGTACGACGTAGCAACATGCCCGTCATGGGTTGAAGTCCCGAATAGATCGCGTCCTCATACGTAGGACTGATTATCCTGCTATGGTAACAATAAGTCACTGAAAGCCAAGCTCATTTCACTAGTGGGCACAGGCAAGCCTTGACCGACAGCGGTTGTTGTGCCAAAGAAGAAGAAGAAGACTTAATCCATTACCACCGTAAGTCAGCTTAGCTTAGTCAATACTTACTACGGGGGAACGGTCTATTCTAGGTATGAACCCATGACGGGCATGTTATTGAGTCGTTCGAGTTGACGACTGTACCAAGGGACCGCCTCGCGTGTGGATTACTACTGTCTGTATAGATTGGATATTCCATTCCTACGACGATCAGACCGTTCAGACCCAAAATCATCGATTGATCCATGTGTTCATGTGCAACACCCAGTAATTTCGATGAAGATAAACAATATTTGTTGCGGATTCTTTTCCCCTTTTTTTTCAAGCAACGCATTATACAGTGGCATATGTGGGATTGGTAGGCATAATGATTTAAAAATTCGAGACTCAAGATGAAGCCACTTGAGAAAGAGTGCAAAAATGAGCTGCGTTCAGAAGAAATGGCTAAATTTAGCAGCCGATCCCCATGATCTCAATTCTCCCATCAACCTTTTGCTGATGGGTGGGTGGGGTTCAGCTGCTCCCATTACATAGACAACGACGACGACGACGAAGACAATGTTGGCGTTATTTGTATGTAAATTTCCACACTCCTACATACACGATGATCGTTTGTTGATCGTGTTGCAACAAGAACAATAACGAATAGCAGCAGCACTGTGGGAGAGCAGCTCTATATGAGTAATTACACTTTCGAGTCGATAAGTTTCTTCTTCTGGAAGGCGTTTCAATCGATGCTTCAAAGATTTAATTACGCTCTGTTTGGTGGGAGCTGGGTTAGCACATGGTTTAGAATAAATTAATGCGCTCTTGGGGCTACAAGGACGGTGCCAGAAGCTCAGTAGCTTAGCGTATTGTTGTGCACAATTTGCCTCACGGAAAATAATGAGGAAGTTCAACAACAAAAATGTAAATCACTCGGGCAAGGTGTAAATTGGTGGGCAGCGAATGGTACAGACGGCAACCTTATCCCATGGCAGCATCCTTTCAGGTGTCAAACGATGCCGATTGTTTTAGCGTCTCTGGCGGAAGTGCACGTAAGCATATCAACATCAATTATCATCCACCGAGCTTATGTGCAGATAGTATTGTGTTTTTGCTGGTTGTGGATATCAGAGTGTATCACTAGCGTCATATAATTGCACTTCCATAGATAAAATCCCACTGCTACTTGTGATTGTATTTTGCGATAAGTGAGGACCTTGTTTGATGCAAAGCGGCAACAAGTCCGCATTGGCCACTTGTTCCATTCTATCATGTCGATTGTTGAGAGGGTGGAGAAAATGGCGCGTGTTGGTCATCGGTGTCTTTTCACCGCCCGTGATGATGTAATCCAGATAGCCGGCAAAGCCAACGAAACAACGCCGAACAAATAGCCTCCTTTTAGGTTAGTGGATGTGAGATCATACTCTTCTTGCGGCAGTACGTTCAAAATTTTGCGTATCCACGAGCATCCCGAAACAACGACCGAATTACCATTCTCAAGCGACAACTATAAATAAGCTAATTAGAGGACGGCACAGCAGCAATAGTCCCACTGGAACGGCTCTCGCCCATTGCCCTGTCGCCCACCAACAAGTGAAGAAACCGTAACACTTACCATAGCTCCCGGAGTCCATCGCGCAAACTGGACAAGCTACCGCGGCGCTGGGATTTTGGTGCCGGCTTGTGCTCCAAAAAGCGAAGACGTTTGTGATTTTCATCCTCGTAGAAGGGATTCAGATGCTCGGGATAGTCGTGTATGCTGCTGCCGGACCCGAACCCATTGCCCGGATGATGGTGATGGTGGTGCCGGGAGAGATCGGTCATTCTAGAAGGTGCGCACACGATGGAATTCACTGGCACGGTTGTTCGGATGTGGTTGGTGATGTCATGCACTTCACTTTTTTTTTGGGACGATTCGCGGACGCTTCTTTCGTTTCCGCTGTGTTGGCTGTTTGCTGGTCGTTTTTTGGCACTTAGGAACTACGACAACAAACTACACACACCTAATCGACCCGACGGTCACCTTTGCAGGTCCGATTTGCACCTGATCCACCAGCGACTAGCCGCCGATGTCCAGCGTGTTCAGATGTACTGTAGGAACCTGGTATGGTAAATGAGAATGAGGTAAGAATCGCGCTAGGTTGTTGGAGCACTGTGCCCGTACGGATCCCGTTTATCAGCGCGCGCCCGTTTATCTTATCACTGCGTCATTGAGGGCTGTGTTTGCCTGTTGGAGGTGCGCACGATGGATGCCACGGGGCCCAAGGTTCTGAATGGGCAACACGGTAGTTGCCCCACAGGACACATGAGAAAGGTAACGATTTGAACCGTTTGCAACGTTGCTTCCCGACTTGATCGCGCACGCGGTAACGGCGTAGCGGTGGTTACGAAAGCGCTGTTTACCGATTTAATCACTAACGGTTAGTTTGTTTGTATTTTCTTAGTCTTTTTAAGTGTTGGTGATTGTTTATGTTTTTTAGTTTTGTTTCGCCCACTCGAGCGAGTTGGGCTGATACAGCGGAGTGGTCTCTGACGGAACCATCCAGCCATCCAGGGGGCTTGAAATTATTACCATTGCACCTTTCGAACGCCCGGTCAGCGCTGGTCACGTTCAACAATCATTAGCAAATTACCAGGCGGGTGCAAAAAAACCCACTTTCAGGTCCAGTGGGTACCCTCTCCGTGCTCCGTGTGCTGGAAGAGTTTATGTATGTTTGTGTGAGAGTGTCTTCTTCACAAAGCTGCTTTGAAGTTTGGAACGAATGCCCGTGTAACCGAGAGGGGAGCCGACCGTGCGTTCGATCCGGAGGCTTTTCCATATCTAACGCACCCGTACAAAGAACCTCCGATTGATAAGACGGTTCGATACCGATATCGGACGGGTATGATAATAACGGTTGATGAGGTTTCTTTTTTTTCCTACGGGGACGTGAACTTTTCTCGGGGAAGCCAGCAACGGTGTGTGCTAATGAGAGGTGATGTAACTGTAGGCTCATCAACAAACAAAAAGAAGCGATAGATAGCGTGTACCGTACGTAATTAGATAACAATTCAGCTCGAAACATCAGTTCGTGTCTGTTTTATTGAGATTTTTTTCTCAAATGAAGACGCTTTCGGGGATAATCCAGAATGTCCACTGATGAATCATGCAGAATGCTGCAGAATGGATGATAACCACTGAGTCCATTGGTTGAACAATTATCACAAACACTTTCCAATGTAAACCCCATACAAAGAGCCACTTTGTAACTGGTTTGCATGCAAGAGCATATTAAATGCATAATGACACCCAAAATTAATCCCCCGTCCTAGCCGTCGAGGTCATTAACAGTCCAATGATGCATCGAACAGCTGACAACGTTCGACGTCATCAGGCAGCCGTCAGTGTAGTAGGAGTGAGGTGTCGATGCGTGAATGGTCATTTCTAGGCCACCTCACAATGGCGTTGCCTCCGGGGCCAGCCTGCAGCCGCATTAACGCGGTGCCACACAATAATGGGCAAAAGAAAGGCTGGGACACAAATACTGTACTGCCCTGCATCGTCATCGTCGTCGTCGGGCATACCCCACAAACTGAACGCATACACCGAGGGAAGATCTAACAACAATCCGTGCTTTCTTATGGAACGATAACGGTTGTTTATGTTTTATTTTGCTTTGCCTCCACGGTACACACGGTTTCTGGAGCACTGGTTGTGTTGTGGAGATGATGTTGCAACGGTGGGATTAAACTTGGATTCACAGACGTTGGAACGATTTTCCTCCGGTCTTTGTTGTTACGGGGACGGTTGTTTTGGGATTTCGATTCTAGCTGTGTTCGTGTGGCAGTTTATATTTATTTTCTTGGTTTTATTTTCTGATCATCAAAATCCCGTATCGAAGCCACTGGATTGCCAAATCCTAACCGTGAGTCACTTTAAACTGTCAAATTAAAAGAATCCAACTGGATCACTGACTCGTGGCATATGGCGCAAATCTATGCTTGATAGACGTTTTCAAAAAGTTAACCAATTTGTAAACATTTTTTCTCCGCCACGCCAGCACCACACACACACACACACACACACTGGCCGAGCTCGCATGGGGCGACCGACCACACAGCACATCGAGATACGTATTACTTATGAGAAAACCCAAAGCATCAAGTATAGAGCGCCTATTTTTAGTCACAGTCAAGTATGTGGTTTTTGCGTTCTGCGTTCGAGATTATCCGCTTTTCCGAAACGTGGAAAATTTTCCAACTCGCTTTCCACAACGATTGGCGACGTTAAGGTATACGCTAAGCGAAATAACAGAGTCGTTTCGTTTTACTTTAAGAACTGACCAAGGCAC
>KI922301.1:5253-15311 GCA_000473525.2 Anopheles melas
AGGTTCATTAGAGCTACACTGTCGCCTCCTAAAGTCAATACTTTAGTTAATACAGATCGGACAATCGGGTAAGTACAATGACACTACTATTATGTTGCATTGGTTGATTTTATCGTATTTATTTTAAGTACTTGACATTGACATAGCATTATGAAATTAATTATTTTATGACTTGAATTAAATAACTTTGAGACACGCATTTTTAGAAGCTAAGTAAACAATAGTCAAATTTTGTTGCATCAGAAACGAAAATGTATGACAAAGAGGCGGAGACTTAACTGCCTTATACGAACATTTTACAAAACTGTCCAACATTTATGCTTTATAGACAAAACGTGGCAATTTAGAGACAAAAATTAGCTGTGTCGACTGTAACAGGATATAAACAGACCAAAGTTATAGCAATTGAAGACGATACTTTGAAAATAATTCATCTTTTTTTAATCATATAAATAATTCTTCAGTTGAGCTCCTTTCCCTCAGAACAATATAAAATATTGCATAAATCTAGCAGTCAATTCGATGCTATTCTGGAAAAAAAACCTACTTTAAACTACTCATAAAAAATTATAAAGCAGCAAATTTCTATATTTTCCGTATTGAGCGCTACCGTTCTAGACTTGTCTCTGCCACTGGGCTACTGGAATAAATTCTTGACTGTTTGACATTTTCTTTAAGCATTATAAACAAAAAATATTAGAGACAATAAATCAAAAGCCTTAATAAAGCGCAAACAAAACAAATAATTAGAATGTGAGTTCAATTCCATTCAATTAACGATTTTAAAAAGCGATTTGTTCTACACGCGCTAGATGGAAAGGAAATTGAAGTCTTCTAAAATTATTACCTAACCAGAAAAGTTTGTCGTTTTTATGATGCTTTTTTCTGCGTTTAAGGTCTGCTTCACATAGAATGTAACATTTTATTTGATTGCGAGCAAACGCGATTCCCCATTCTCGGCATACTTCCATTCTAAAAAACAAAAAAAAACCCGCAACATAGAATAACCATAAAACAAACACTCACCTGTACGCACCACACGTTCCGCTTCGTTTACGATTCTGGTCAGCACCCGGCGGGGTTAGTTCGAAGAATCTTTCGATCGAAAAAAGGAAAAAAGTATATAAAGATACATTCTCCCAATCTCCGAAGCACGCACATTCAGCGGCGTAATCCGATCGTCCGGCCGCCGTCATTCGCGCGATGGACTTTCCACCCGGTCAGAATTCTTATTGGTTCATTAGACTATCCCCGTCCCCGTCACCACAAGGGGGGCTGCATCGGGCCGCAATCGCGGATGTGACCAAACACATAAGCCCCTTCTTCGCTCCGCGTCCTATCCCAGCACGAGATGGTCATAAAAGTGTGAGGAGATGGGTTGGCCGAGGCTCAAACGTTCTACGCTAAGAAAATGGCCATTCTGAACAGCTCGACCGTTCTGAAGTATTTTCCACCCCATCAAACCGCCCGTCGGTCAGTTTTGATGGAAGGAACCCGTCCCGCCTCCCGTCTAACTCTTCCATCCTTTGGTGTTGGGGAATTTGCCCGGTAGTGTTCACAACATGTCGCGCATATGTAAACCGGCGAAGCCTCACAATGACGCGTGACAGGGCGTTACATTCTGCCGCAAGGGCCACCAGACCAGTATATGCCGTGAAACGATAGGTTTCTCGGTGTGTATGTGTGTGTGTGTCTGTGACTCGATAATGTGTAATTTAAATTGTTAATTGAATTCAGCCTGAGACGGTGTTCGGCATGCAGCAGAAGAGGAGCTGGAAGAGCCGGGACGCGCTAGGCAGGATGCGCGCGCTGTTATGACGTGTCCGGTTTATTTATTTCCCATTAGCCACCTCACCGAAAGGTTCACTTTGGCTGGGAGCGGTCAATACACAGCTGACCCGGGAATTGTTTAAAGGCCGAGAAGGGAGTCAAGAATAGACTGATCTAGGCTATGATCATACGATCCTGCAAACACGGCTCGTAGCGGTAAGCAAATAAAGCGTTTTATTTCCGTGAGCGCGAGCATACGTGCTAAATGGCTGTTTATTTAATCAGCGAATCCTTTCCAAATGGCGTATGGATGCTTTCTGTGCCTTTTGGAATCAATTGATTTGATTGTTTTGTGGGGATAATATTTATTTTATATCAAGCTGCTGTAAGGCAATCTGTTGGGTGTAAGTATAAGCTTGATTTAAGAAATAAACATAATAAACATAAACATAATAAATTCGGATATTGTTGGACGCAATTAAAATGATTGCAAAATTGCAAAACACTATTTAAACTTTTTTTAAAATCGTTAGTTCGTAGAGTTTTGATGCCTGATGTCGCTATTTGTTTCCTACATATTTGTTTACTTAGGCATCCCTGCTGTTTTGAAGAACCATCTTTAGATCTTCAACTATCTGTCATTTCGCAACATTATCTTCACAAAAAGAGTATTTTCGGGAAGTTTTACTTCATTCCTGGCAATATTATAGCAATATTAGCAAAAGTCATCAAAATACGATTTGTTGAGAGTGGCTTTCAGGGTTTCTAATTGGCAATTTAGATTAAGAACACGAGTACAGTGTTTTTTTGTAAAAAAAATTGTAGGGACAACTAGACGTGATTTGTGATGAAATTTCTGCATAAAAGCATTCCTAACCTGCAGAAACACTTCCAGTACTTCAGCAAGCCCTGTCGGTTTGAAGTAGTGTAAACTATTCACAGGGTACATTATTGGGTCGCGAATATCATGTGAAGCCGCGAGATTGTATTCACTTTTAAGCAAATGCTCCAAAGTAACACAAAGAAAAATAAGCAGAGGCATTCAAAATGGGCCCTTTTATGATCAACTCGAACAGCAATTCTACTATCACGATAAAGTGAATCAAAATCGATCCAAAATTGACCTCAAAGTTGGGAAAAATTGTGAAAACCGATTGAAAATACTTTCAAGCAATAATAAATAGCCAAATTATACAGAGAAGCGTAAATGTTTGATTAAAAAAGATTTGAACTTATTTGTACACCCAATAGTGTGGTGAAGGTGCCAGATGAGGTTAATTGAAAAGAATAATATATTGCTCTTCCTAGATTCAATCAACGTAGGAATCAAAGCAGACGTTAAAAGCCATTTGCATTTAAATTCTCAACTTTAAAAGCAAGAATACATCAAACATTTGAATTTTAATTTGATTCAACTTCTTTGTTTCAAAAATGCCTTTTTATTATTCCTCTTCCATGCCGATTAATAAGCAGGTAAAATCGAGGAATCCCTTCAAACGAAACAACCCTGCCTCGGCAAAGTTAATGCAACATCAATCTTCATCAATCTCGGCTTTTAGTCACATGCAGGACACGTGTGGAAAGGTCCAAGGAGCAAAGCCAGACAGCATGCAATGCGTCCCGGTGACCTGGGCGCGTCCTTTCATTCTTCTCCGTCCTCTCTCTTTCTCCACAACGAACATAACATAACGAACGATCCATAACCGGGAGGATCCTTTTCATGCAGGCAGACACCACCACCACCACGATCAGGTTACGGACACAAACAGGGACGCAAGGGCTTCCGAGGGGCAGCGTAATTATACCTTGTGGCCTTTTAATTCTTCCATACCCTGCTCTTCTCTGGGTCAGATTGAATATGCGCGCATTGCTGAAGATTCCCGTTGAAAACTCTTAATTTTAATTTTTATCTTTTATCCCTCCCTCCGTCGTTCGTTGTTGGTTGCTCGCAGGGATTTCCTAACGATTTGTTTCGTACCTTTCGAGGTGCGCAACTTGCACTCGATTGATTGTCGATGAGTTCGTCGAATTGCTTCGCTGGTCAATCCAATGAACCGAACAGCAAAACACGATCGTTACGTGGAAACGTGTATCCCAAAGCGTTAAATAGGATACGGTTAGGATAATCGAATACTTCCAGTTCCTATCCTACGCTCCTTTTTTTCCTTACGTTCCTTTTTTATAATTTAAGGCTCCGTTTGGAAGGATGACCGGTTTTATTTGACCTTATTCTTTAATCAGTCTTTCGTTCTCTTTCTCTCTGTAATAGATTATTCTTATACACCAGAAGCATCAAATAGAAGTGAGGTACTGTGGTAAGGACGTTCGATCAGTGCTTGGTGGTATAAATGATCACCGATTTATGCACCTCCCTCGGGCTACCCCCATTAGCCAAGGAAGTGAGAGACAGCCAACTATATAGAGAGGATATGAAAATCAAACGATCAAACAAGGGTCGGAGGGATTTCTCTTTTGCTTCAATTTTGTTATCCCTTCCCTTTTTTTACGCAGCTTGAAGATCGTTCGATCTTCGTTTGTTTCCAGTCCTGGACTGGTTTGTCCTGAACGGTCGATGGTGCGTCTTGGTGTTGAATATAAATCAGTCCCTTCCCGTCTCCCCTCGGATGCTATTTTGTTACCATTTGCTGGTACTATCCAATTTCCCGTGATTTTCCCTGCTTTCGGGGTTTCTCTACTCGATATCCTTTGCACTTTGCTGTTTGTTCCCTTTTTTCACAACTCCGTTTGAAACTTGAAACACCTGCAAGGGATCGGATCGGAAGAGAAAAGCAGTAAAAGCAAAACCTGAATGATTGTGAAAGAGAGAAAGAGACATGAAGCGATTTGACAGCAAAACTCTAAAACATTTTTTTTGTGGTAAAACTAACCGAATCCCCCTATTTTGCCGTAAAGCATGCAAGATTAAAACAAGCAAAAACACAACAAAACAATCCCCCGACACATCAACAGTTTGCAACAGAAACCGGAGAGGAAAAAGAGGAGGGAAGGAGAGATTTGTTCTTCCCAACCCCGAAAGGATGATTCTAGCTGTGATGTGATATTTTTCGGCACGAAATTACGTTGCAGAAGACGACCAAACACAGGCCTGACCAATATAAATTGTCATTCAGGAGCAATTATTTTCACAAAAGGAAAGCCATTGTTATGGTGCTGTGCTGCTGTTGCTGCTGCTGCAGTCCCTACGTACGATGTCGTTTTGTAATGTTTTTCTTTGTAATAATAGTTCATTGTTGTGTGCTTGGAAATCAGGTTGATAGACAGGTGGGGTGAAAGGAATAATAGTGGAAATGGGTATGGAAAAAGCTTTTAGAAATGAAATATTCATATGCCATTTTTTGTGTGCTAAAAATGTAACGGTAAAAATTATACGATCCTTTTAGGCAGTTTTCTTAATACCTAATGTATATTGTAATTTGATCTTCATATTTTCATTTTTTCTACGTGATAAACCTATAAGCTACATCAAATTCAACTAGTCATTTAACCTTAGGCTCCACAGTGTAGTGGTAAACAAACAAATTAGCAAATAGCTTGTTATTAGTTCGAGACTCTTCTGGAACAGTTCAATTGAATAAGTTCGTGACTCATTCTTATTGTAATGAAGTGTATTTTCCAGTTGTTATAAATTACATAGATTTAGGTCAATATTGGTACAGGGTTTCTCAGCCTGACTTCAATGGCACTTTTAAAAGGAGTAACACACTCTTTCTTATGACGTAAATGTTGTAATCATAAAATAAAATAGATATAAAAATAAACAACTATACCGTAGCGGGTCCCATAAAGTACTACAAGGTTTTCCAAGTCAGTTTCGAATGTAAAAATTGTTATTGACCGCACGCAAAATGTTGTTCCACATCGATCTGACATTTCATTTGCATCATAAATTTTAAAATCTACAGCATGATTTTCAACACGTCTCAAGCTGGATTGAGTTTGACAGTTCTTTGTTATGTGTTGAAAATCATGTGATGAAACTGAAATTTCATTTTGAAACAAATAAACCATTTGAGAGCTGTTGAAAAACATTTTGGAAATGGTGAATCACAATGTTTACATTCGAAACTAACTTGGAAAACCCTGTATAACTGTGTGTTCGTTGGTCACTGTCGGAAGGAATGATTGTGAAGATTATGCATCCAACTATTATGAAATATTACACCCTTTAAAGCACATCAGCGATACAGAGTTTTCCGAGTCAAATTGCAATGTCTACAACATTTTTCATTGCATGCGAGAGGTTTTTCAACTGATGTCAAATGTTGTATTTTGCATCACAATAATGTTTTAGTTCTTTCACATGATTTTCAACAAGTCTCAAGCTGGATTGAGTTTGACAGTTCTTTGTGATGTGTTGAAAATTACGTTTAAGAACTGAAATTTTATTATGGTGCAGATAAACCATTTGACAGCTGTTGAAAAACATCTTGGAGGCGGTGAATAATGATGTGGACGTACGAAAGTGAGTACGAAAGGGAAAACCTAGTAAATTTTCCTATAATATGTGTATTACAACTCTTTTCATTGTGACTCTTTGTGTATGTTTTACTGTCTGAAGATTTCTATTTCGTGTTAAGATCCTTCTATAAAAAAGGATTGCCATACTTGAATCATATGATGTACTTCTTCACTTAAAGACATTTTCCTTACCTCACCATAACTGCAGCCTTCGGCACAACATTGGACATTGGCCCCGAATCACAATTATCATCTGGTTGACCAACTCTGTAAAAAAGTTACAAAACAGTGGAAGAAAATGACAAAAACCATTCCCCACTGCACACTTTCTGCACACTGCACCTTCCCAAGGCAACCTTACGCACACACCGTACAACACAAACAAGACAACAAACTGTGACAACAACCGTGCGGGTACAATGCACCGCGCATCACATTTGCACACAGCAAAAGTGCATTGCACACGGTATTGCACACACACGCATACGCCGGGTTGATTGTGATGTTTATCCAACCTGGTGGTGGTGTTCCACCTACGCCACCGTGGTGGTCACCAACCATTTCACTGTCAACCGCCCCGTGGCCACGTATCATCAGCGCGTATTGGAATTGTCACCACGAACGCCACCACCGCAGTTTGCTACGCACATTTCTGCGCATACTGCAGCCGCCTTTCAATTCAAACCGTTCCCCGGTCCTCTCTTCACGATACACACACGCTCTCCCAACTGTGTGTGTATGCATAATTACTGCAAAGTCAAAGACGCGCGATGCGTTTCTTTCTAAGCCGTTCGTTTACCGTTTTTATTAGCACCGTCGTCTGGTTCGTCGCTTATTTGTTTATTTAATGCCCGGCCGCGCTCTCTTTCCGCCACACTCACCCGAGCTACTGCACATTACTACTGCCGCGAACGATGCAGCTAGTTCACATCTTTGCGAGGAGTTTTCTTGCGAAGTTCAATGGCATTTCTGCGCTGGCAGGGCAGTGCGCAGTTTTTGTATCGGATAGCGATGAGAATATATGCACTCATGCTGCTACCCCCAAGTGTTGTGCGTTTCGTTGTTTTAAGACAAATTAGCACCCAGTTGCGGTTCGAGGCAAATGCATTTCCTATCCCGAGAGCGTTTTCATTAGCACTTCGTTTTTGCGACTTTTGATGCTTACCATCATAAAAAATCGAATTTCGTTGGCATGGGTGCATGTTGGATTGAATGTATTTACATATGTGTAACAGTTGTTGAACAAGAATGCATCCGCTTGAAGTGCATGTTTTCTGCCGAATGAAGATAAACATTGGATGTTTTTAAAAGCTGTTTAAATAAAACAGCCATTAAATTTGGAAAGAGTAGGAAGAATGCATTTTAAATGTACAAGTCTGCTCATGCTTTGAACATTTAAGGCACACGAAACGTATATAAAAGCATAAAATTCTGTTAAACCTTGAGCACAACAACGTTTATTGATGTTTGTTTATATTACTATGTATGTTTTTTAGATGTTTTTCGTTAAAACTAGGTACGCTATACGGGATTTTTACGAAATTATTGGGAATGTGAGATGAAATGATCGCCCTTAACGGTTTTGATTACCAAACATATCGTAGCAGTTCAGCAAAAGGAGTACGGAAACCGTACTAACAGTATCAGAAGAATAGTGATGGGAAAATGTATGTTTTGGTAGGAACCTATTCCAACTAGCTTCTAAATTTTCTAAAATCGATTCCGGGTTGTAGGTCCAGATTCAATATCCGGAATCGATTTCACAATTGGCATTGGCTCCGGAATCGTAATTGGCTTTGAACATCAGAACCAGCTCCAGAATCGGAATCACTTTCTGCAGCTCGATGAGAATAGACGGTTGGACCTACTGGAAAGGACCCTACTGCGATTATATTGATAGCCGCAAGGAATCCAAATGAATTTGAACACGATCCATTCTCATGGAAATTCCGAAACCGATGTTGCTTCTCAAGCTTCTTATTTCATTTCCAGAACCTGATTCTGATTCTGGAACAAATTCCAATTTGTTCGATTCGGATCCCGATTCTGGAACTGATTGCGATTCCCGGCTTGAATCCGGAACCGATTCAAATTCCGATTCAGAACGGCTGCTTCCGGAATCGAAGTCGGCACCGAAATTGGCTCTTGATTAGGCTCTGGAATCGGCTTCGGAATAGGCTGCTCAAACGGAATCGTTTCTGGAATTGATTTTGAACACGGAATTGAAATCGAGTAATTTCGATTATGTGTACCCACCACTACAGAAGAACCTCTGAAAAGCGCTACGATGAATCCTCTGTTGAAATATTAAATTTTATTTCAAATTGTTTTTAATTTAACATTGCTTGTTAAACGTCATAAAAGTGATTTTATATTGTTCCTATTTTAAACATCCACATACATTTCGTGCTTAACCTGACACAGCAGTCATTCTCGTTGCGCTCTCTGTAACATGAATATGCACACGGAATGATCCGATCGCTTCACGTTGCCCAGTAATACCCTTACGGCCTACCTGTCAAAGCTCAAACACACACAAAGCTTTATGCCCAAAGTGCACATGCACTTTCGAAGTGTCCACCTGCTCCTCCCCCCTCCCCCCTCTCAATTGCCCACCTTCACCTATTCCAATCAATCCGATCGCGCGCAACCATTCCAATCGCTAATCGACCAAAACAGTGCGATCCCTCTCCTTGCGCGATCGGTTGCGCTTAGGGATTGCGCAAAGCGCAAGTTGTGTCACGGTGTACGCGTGTTGACGATGGAGCAAAAAAAAAAACAACACAGCAGGCAAAAAAGGGTACGACGATGCAGAGATTTCCGCATTCGGGGTTGCATGTTTGGGGGCCAAGGAACATAGATACACAAACAAAACCGAAAACAACTACGACGACAGCAAAGCCGGGGGTTGGAGTGGTGTGAAACTGTGTTCACGGTACTAGATTTGATTTTTTTTTGCTAACACAGCTGCATTCGACAGCTCTCTAGCCAACATTACGGCCAAAGGGTCTGTCGTGTCATTTTTCAATCAATATTCTACAATCATTTCGCTTTCAACCCGTACCCGTAACTGAGGTGGGATTGTAATTAATGTTTTTCTTGTATGCGTTTTGCCAGTGTTGCCGTCTCAGTCGCATAAACTCCATTGTCATTGGCGGTAGCGATGACACACAGAGAGGAAGCAGGAGAGTGACGAAACTATCAATTAAACGGCACCACAATCGCCACCGAACGATCTTCGCCAGGGTGACAAAACGGGGCAAAACTCAATTTCATTGTCTATGAGGTAATTTATGGCACGTGTGTGTGTGTGTGTGAGCGATTGCAGTACGAGGAACGTGTACTTACTCCCTCCTTCCCCCGTGGCAGTGCGTACGCAGGGGGTGGGATTTGAGGATGAACTAGATTTGGTGACACGCGACACAACATGCAACCGCCGCCCGATCACGACCAGCAGCCGCGGCGTGACGCTCCGGACGCACGTTTGACCGTTTGGGGCGGGTGCGTTTGTATGTGTGATGTAACCGACGATAAGTGGATCAAATACGCCGGGAGGTTTTGTAATTGGCTGAGCCCCCGGGGGATGGGTTCCCCGGTCGATTGCGCACGCGCGCCACACACACGCACACTTGCGCGCGGACGAATGCCAAAAACCTATCGAAATGTCGATCGAACGTCAACATGATGACCGTTTTGCGTTCGATTAGGTGCATCAGTTGCAGTCCGATGGGAAGGGGAAGTGGCCAGCCCGGTGTGTGGTTTTGCATGTGACACCCGAATTGGGTGGCCGGACCGGGTTTTTTTTTTTT
>AXCO02012278.1:0-13527 GCA_000473525.2 Anopheles melas
GAAACAACCGACATGGCGTACCTTTTTTCTTACCAAATGACTAATACCACCGGGGCCTTTGACAACGGGTCCTCCTCTGCTGATATAGGTCTCTTATCATGTGCAATTCATCCACAGATTTCCGCACGTGTGTGTGTGTGTGTGTGTGTGTGTGTCTGTGGACGTAAAACAAGCAAAAAAGCAGAAAAAGAAACGACACTAATAACCTTCAGATGTGTTTTCTCGGTACAGTGGCCTTTCTTGTGAGCAGCAAATTCCGCGCTGCTGTGTGAGGTGGACGAACGCTGGTCGGCATTATATTGCTTTGGATAGTAATGACCGATTGTGTATTAGATAGTAGGAGGCGAGCGGTGAAAGAAAGGCTGAGCAGAAGGTGATAAAACTCCGAAACACCTATCAAACCACTGTGATAGTACAAAGGATACATCAAAGAAAGGAAAATACTTGTCACTTGCACAGTCAACAGACGATTTGTTTTCAAGGACTTTCATTTTCAAGGAGAGCAAAGGAATCGGCCTGACTCAGCGACAACGCTCATCGCCGCTCGCAGAGTTCTCTGTCCCTTTGTGTTCTGGTACTCTCTTGGCGTTGTGTGTGTGTTTTTTAACAAAATATTACAAAATTACAAATCCATCATAAAATGCAAATAGACCGTGCAAAATTTCGTGGTCGGAATCAATTCTGGAGCTGATTTCAAAGCAGTAATTGATTCCGTTTCCGGATCCGATTTCGGAGTTGACTTTGGAGCTTATTCCGGAGGTGACTCCGGAGTCGATTCCGGATTGTAATCCGGAGCCGATTCTGAAGTTCGGTTCCGGAATCTTAATCGGAAGTGGGTCCGGAATCGGAATAGGAATTGGCTTCGGAATCGGAATCGGCTCCGGAATCGGACTCGGCTCAGGTATCAGAATCTGTCTCGGAATCGAAATCGGCCTGGGAATCACTCCGGAATGTTAATCCGTTCTTAAATTCAAAGAAGAAGCTTCAGTAGCAAAATCCTTCCGGGAATCTCCATGAGAATGGATCGTTTACAAGTAAATTTTCATTCCTTGCGGCTATCAATACGTAGCATCATTAGATCCAAACGACTATTATATGGAGATGTCGAAACTAAGTCCGATTTCGAAGCCGTTTCTGATTTCGGAGCCAATTCCGAATCCGGAGCCGATAACGATTTATGATTCGTTTATGATTCCGGAGCCAGTTCCAGCACCGATTCCGATTCCGGAACCAATTTCGGTACTAATTCTGAAGTCAATTCCGATTTCGAAGCCAATTCCGGAAATTGAGTCCGGACCTTCGAAGCTAGCCGGAATCGATTCAGACGAAAATATCATTTTCCCCATCACTAGATCTTTGACAGCGCCGAATTGATAATGCTCTGCTGGCCCTGAAGTGTGTTATTCATCAGCTTCTCTTTCAAGGTGTTAACCTCGAACTATCTCCCACACAACCTCTGCCCCTCCCCCCCTTTTTTTAAGGCCCTTTTCACACACGTGTACCGTGTACACCAGCGCAGATCAAACAAAACAAAATGAAAAAAAACCCTCCTCCACCATAACCTCACTGGACCGTGAATGTGAGAACGAGAGGTGAGGTGGTGGTGGTGGTAGTGTCCGCACCACCTACTAAAGTAATGTGTTTGCTTTGTTTGATGGAAGGGGAGAGGGAAGAGGAAGGGGGGTTTGTCTTTGGGGTTGGTTCCGACACGAATTTTACACACCGCGGCTGTTTGCACAGCTCGTCCGTCTAGCGATCGTCTCGTCTAGATCGATGGGTTTTAGGGGTGTGATCGCGCACAGTGTGCGGTGGTGTTGCGGGTGAGGAGGTCGAGTTGTTAAGGTGGTGGTGGTCCAGTTAGGGGTGGGAAGGGGGGGGGGGGGTGACGAGTGCGGAACAAAACATGTACCACACAGCACACATGGAATCTTGGGAAGCAACTCATTAACTCATTCCTTAAGGAATGCACACACACACACACACACACATACTTTCCCATGTGGAGACAACGTGACACCGACGACCGACACTGCTGGCGACGGTGTGGTCCATTGGTTGAGGTTTATATTTCATCGTGCCCGAGACAATAAATAAAACTATATTTAGATAGCTGTTGCGGATTCCGATCGTGCGCGACCTTGTTTCTTCCTCCCCACCCTCCATCGGACACGGGGCTTGTCCACTTTTTACAGTACCGCCCTCCTTTCTCCCATCCCAGCGTGTGTAATGTCGGTTTTTATTCCCTTCTGTATCGTGATGGGTTGGGTTGGGCTCGCTGGTCTATTGGGGAAGAGAGAGAGAGAGAGAGACTTTGTGTTGGAAAATCTTGCTCGCCCACCACAACATATGGATGTCGATTAGAGGCTTGGTGCAAATTATGGGCGGGTGATGTGTTGTGCTGATAATCGATTGATTGTGGTGACCACTGGTGTGTCCGGCAGGTGACACAGAACGCACTCAGTCTCCTGGAAGAAAGAGAGGGAGAGAGAAGGAGCCCCCCAAAAGAGCTGAAAGGATTAACATTGATGGAAAGATCTTTAATCAGATCGACAATTCGTTGCTCTTGCTGTTCGATCCGGTTCGAAGGACCAATATTGAAAAGAGTCGATGGTACACCATGCCATTAAACCTTTTTGTGCAATGTCGTTGTCTCTCCGTTGCCAAATTGTGGGTGGGTGTGTGAGTCGAAAAGAAGGGGGTGGGTTGGGAGAAGAGGAAAAGAGAGAGGGAGAGATAGAGAGAGAGAGAGAGAAGGAGAAGGAACCAAGCAGTCTGCTTTCCCGTTCCATTATCGCACCCTCTGTTTGCGATGGGTGTGAAAAGCCAATTTTTTGATAGCGATAATCAATAAAGTAAAATCTATTAACATTCGAGGCAACCATCGCCCCCCCCCCTCCCCCTCCTCTCCCCACACCGATTGGGTGGTCAAATGGGGTGGCAAGTGTGAAGGGGTGTGTCAGGAGTGGAGTGTATGCATGCGATCCCGTGTTCCTGTTTTATATTACCCCGTGAGCTCACTTCAGGGCAGCCACGCAGCCACTTTTGCCCCGAAATAGCCCCGCTGGCCGGCCACAGTGGTATATTGATTGCTAATTTTGTCGTGCTGGTGTTATGTACACACACCCGGTGAAGGCGGAGGGGCAATAGTCGGATGTTTTGTACGCAAAAAAAAGGGTGTGAAGTACCTGGGGGAGGAAAAAAATGAACGAAGACGTCTGTGCAAATCCTTTCACTGTTCGTTTTTTTTTTTTTTTGCATCTGACCGGAGAGAGGACAGGAAGGCATCATCGGATGAGGATGATGATGATTCCATTGTAAATGAGACGCGGTTCCGTTTTTAGCGTGTGCAACCGGCGGTGCTAAATGGCTCCGGCGGTTGGTGGGAATAAAAATTAGGTCGATTAGGTCGACCTTTTCCCCGGTGCATGAATGCTTTGTCTAAAGCTTGATTTGTGTATTTATTCTATTATGGCAAGTTATTATAGCCTCTCCCGCGGTTCTTGATAAGATCGTGTGTGCTTTTTTTTTCTAGAGCGTCAGCGTCTATTGCGTCGTTTAGACGTGTTTACTCTAAAGGCAGAGATTTGAAGGAACTGCGTGCGAGAGGAGTTCGATGGGTATGAAATATTTACGTTTAATAACATTTTGAAAGTGAAGCAATCGTTCAAGACACGCGATATGCTTTGGCTATGCTAAGGGGGTTATACATTCCAATACAATGTCTAAACAACTAATCGGTTGCATACAGCTTGCGATAAGATACACAAAGGGTTGACCGAAATAGCTTATCATTAGATTAAGGGGTTTTTGTATTTTTCCATTTAACCTTGAACATATTATTGGTATGCACAAAAAAAAAGTACTGCTCAGTTCAGTGCTGACGGTTGATAAGTTTTGAAAGTATAGGATTTTTGTAACCAATAGTTAATTTGGGAACGTAACCTAATTCATGTTATATCAATCCCTTAAATCAGCTGTGTCAAACTCATTTCATCAGAGGGCCGCAAGTACAGATTTTCAGTGATTTGTGGGCTGCAAAGCTGAGCATAAAAAATATACCTCAATTTTTGTATAAAATACTGTTTAAAATCCTTATTGTTAAACAAATTGACGTTTTTTACTCCTCGCTTCAAATCTGGAATAGTTTCTTATTTACAAATTTGCTATGTCATTGTGCACTTTGTTATTTGAAAAAAAAAAGCTAATGTACTTTTAAAGTCACATGCATTGTTTTTATCCTTATTATTAAAATAGGACATTCCTCATTAGTCGCGTTCTAACACGGCAGTTCTGTTAGGAAATATCGCTCAACCACACTTTTTCGCTGAGGTAGAGGAAGTCTACCAGCCTGTTGCGAATCTTTTTCAAGCCATCCGAGCTATCCACCGCTGGATGAATAACAAAAATATTCATTTCTTATTACAAGAACCCATATTTTACGAATAATTTTGTTAAATTACGAAAATTTTATCTGACGAAGATTCGTGGTGTGTGATCCCATAAAGATCGGCAAATCTTGTTTTGACACTTGAAGAGAGATGATTCGCGAATTGAGGTATGGACCGGATCCATTTCTCACTGCAGATTAGCCGCTCCGTGCGACAACCGATGACTCCAACGGTTCCGAATGGCTTTAAACGGCTCTTTAGGCTTCGAACGGCACCGAACGGAACTGTTGGTTTGATTTGGCCGGATTCAGAGTCGCTATAGCTAAGATCGAAAATGGTTTTGAGCCGTGGATGCGATTCTGACAATCCATCACTAGTTGTTGCGAAGCTTCCAAGTGTGTGTATCAAGTTACTTTCATTCCTTTTTCGTTTTGTAGAAGGTTGACGCAAATTTGTTTTTCCATATAGAATGTGCAAACAAGTGTGCACAAAATTATGCTAATATTCAGAATTTATTCGAAACATAATAAGACTGAGTTTGTATTAAGTTCAATGTTCCTTAAGGGTCTCGATTGTGTAGAATAAGTTTATGAGATGTTATGGGTACATTCATGTTAAATTCGAAAAATATACCATCGATTGTTCTTCTCTGGAAAATTTAATACACTTCGACAAATAGTAATTACAGTTTTTTGGTTTGGAGTGATTTTAGCAATTCGCAAAATATTCTCACGGGCAGCATTCAGCATTGATGACGAGGGACATTACGGCATTACGGAACCCTGGATATGTATTTAAACCTGTTCGGTATATGAAAATGATACTGAATCCTTAACGGTCCTGGAAGTGATACTGACCTCCAATTGCTCCTATACATGTCCTGGAACTCATGCCTAATCCATACCAGGATCTGGAAATGATTTTATATTCATTCCGATTTTGGAATTGATACTTAACCTATACCGATTCTACAACTGATCCTAAACCCATACTGGTCCTGGAACTAACACTGATCCTATACCGATCCTTGTATAGGTTAGTGATACTGAAACCCATGCAGGCACTGGAACTAATATTGAATCCAAACTTGATCTGGAACTGTATCTATTATCATAAAGGATCTAGATCTGATATCGAACCCATACCGGTTCAAGAACTGATACTGAATCCATTGCTGATCTGGATCTGATATTGATCCCATTCCATTCCTGGAACTCATATTGATCCTGTTCCGGTCCTGGATGTGATATTGAAACCTGTTTCGGCCTTGGAAATGATACATAACTCATACTAGTTATGAAAGTGATTGTGAACCAGTGCTACCAGTGCTGGAATTGATATTCATCATGTACAGTTCTCATATAGATCAACATTTCCTGGAACCGTTGATTCCATACAGTTTCCTATTCTGATCCAACAACTGACCCTAGTTACGATACTGCTCCACGACACATACATTCCCGCACACAGTTTTAAGAAATGTTGCGCTAAATTTGTGTAGGAATTCGATCCAAAATAACAAAATAGACTACACACCACTTCATGATCGTATCATCAAGCGTACGTACCTGCTCAACCTCAATCCACCCGGATGTTAGTGAACATACGATCCTCTTCTATCGTTTCTGTATATTTGTAGTTGTGTGTGTGTGTGTGTGTGTGTGTGTTTATGTAGGGGACTTTGCCGAATCCGCTTGATATGCAGGGCCTGGTGGTGTGCCACTGCTAATCGCGCGATGGGATTTGATTCGCGTTTTCGACATTTTGCAAATTCATCACAATCGTGTGGTGATGGTTTTTGTTTTTCCCCCTGCTTTGGCCACACACAAGACACACACACACACACCCCGGTTGCAGCAGCACAATTAGCTGCGCCGCGAAGTGTCCGATAATCAGTTTGCAAATACACACACACGCACACACAAAAAGGAAATTGGAAGAAACTGTTCGGTTGGGTTAATGAAACGTGTGGGGACAGTCGAGCGTTGAGTAGTACGTCAGGGTTTTCGTGCACGAACGTCGTCGTCGTCGTCGTCGTCTTCGTCGTGCGTTGATAAGGACTTAAGACCGCCGTTTCAATTGCACTGAGGAAGAAGAACCAGCCGGCCGGCAGCAGGAGGGGCTCCTTCTCAGCTCCATTACTCTTTCTCTTGCCCGCTCGGTCGCTTGCTCTTTCTCTCTCCCTCCCTCCCTTTGGTGGCCCGGTTTTCTTTGGCGGCCAAAAAGTCTCGTGTGTCGTAAAACGGAATTACGCGAAGATAATCACAATCGCGCACAACACCGCGCGAAGAAGAACGCGCCTGCACGAAAGTTGTGATTCTATTCCCCTCCGATGTGTCAAATGTCAAGGTAAAAGGTGTTTGTGGTAGAAGATTAATGCTGTATTAGAGTGAAGCCCGCCCGTCCGCCCGCCACCCCCCTCTCTCGGCAGTGTGATGTGCACTAAAGTGCTGTGCGTGTTTTTTTCTTCTCTTCAAATGCTGATTGTTTGTGCCAACTGTGCGTAAATCACAAAGTGCTAGCAAAGTTGTGTGTGTGTGTGTGTGTGTGTGTGTTTTTTTTAAATAGAATTCCTCAACCTGTGTACATTAGCCGTGTGTGCATTGAACATTAAGTAATCTAAAGTAGCGAACACAGACTCCCACTGGCTACGGATAGGTGATTTAGGAGCTTGTGGCTTAGATTAGGATCAGTGCATAATTTTACTGCCTCTGCCCGCTTTTGAATAGTTCGATTGTGCTGATTAGCGGTGGAAAACAATAACAACAAAATCCCTGCCGACAAAACAATATGCAAGTAGAGAGTGTGGGGGGTCGGTTACTGATCGACGATGATCGTGCATATCGTAAGTGAAGAGATCCTTTCGAGATGAGAGTATGTTTATGGAACGTTTTTCATCTCAATCATTCTGTTAATGCCTTAATTTCTGTTCTAAATGGGAACCAAATTTATCTTGAAAAGATGCCTTTTTTTAATGAATTCTGCTACTGCAGTGTATGAAACGATGTGCGCCAATTTGAACGATCCTGCTTGTTGTCGTCGCCCGGGGGTTCGAATAGAAGTCTCCCGGTAGTCTGCTGCATCGGTAAAACGATTGGGTTGTGGGGAGTCGCCGGTCTGTGATAAAGACCGAACCCATTCAACAAGTCTGCCAAGCGACACAAAAAAGGGAAAGGGTTTTTTTTTGATAAGAGACGAAGATATGTGGTGGGGACGAAAGGAGGGAGTTGTTGTGGAAGGGAAAGTGAAGCTGTTTGAGAATTGATGATACGAAAGATAAGCATTAGTCGGCGCGAACTTATCAGCTTCATGTGTGTATGTGTGTCTTCAAACGGTGGTATTAGGGAGGTGATAGGGCCACCACAGACAATTGCGTGGGTTGAGGGGTAAGCGAGAGAAGATTTTTTTTTACCGCAGAGCAGCAGCCGTGGTTTTGTCCACTCTGTGTGTGGCTCTGCTCCGCTCTGTGTCCTTATCGTGTTGGTATCAGGGTTCGGGACTCGCTGTCTATCGTTCGTACGCGCTTGATGAGCTTTGGGGGGCTGGAGGGACGTATGTAGATATCGAGTGGAAAAACTGCTGCCCAGGTAGTGTCGGTGTGAGTGTGTGTGGCTGTGTCACAGCAAGGTCTACTACCTAGAACGTACAGTGCTGCGCGAAATTGAAGAAACGGCTGGTGCGGTGGGGTATTCTTTCTGCACAGACACTCTGTTTTGTCAGGTGCGGCAGAGTAGTGCGTTGATGATGATGCACCGTGCTCGAAAATATGGCAGCAAAACGCAGCAACGATATCCGCCTGCAGAGCCGTGCAAAAACGAGGGCAAGGACCTTTCGAGGTTAGTTGAGGTGGCGAAGCTGCATAGAGCTTTTGTGACAAGGGGAAGTGTGTGTCTATTTGGAGAGTTATTTCGGGGAGTTCCAGTTGTTCAATTTGAACACAATTTTAGCCACTGCTTGGGGTGTGTTGCATTGTTTCTAGAAGATCTTTAAGCGTTTGGTCTCGAAAGGACAGAAAAAAAAACTCCAGCATTCAAGAGATCTTCTGGAAGAGATATTCCAGAATTGTTTGGCAGTACAGCTGTGGACTGGAATAGGGTCCTACTGAATTGATTTTGCTTCAGCTACACTTAACCTCATCTGACTCATCCTCCAATGGCCAAATGTACCTGTGCCTGGTGGCGAGTATTTCGTAAATAGCTCAAAATATATTCATTAATTAAAAATTCATAGCGCTGACGGAGATAGAGATACCTATACATACTCGTCAACCCTACCGGCAGGACGACGATGCACACACACACACACACACACACACACACACACACTCCCCTATGAGCATAGTTTCACAATATTCAGCAATTATGCAGCAGCACCGTTCGTCGTCGTTGTCGCGTCTCCAAATGCTATGCCAAATGCGTTGTTCAACGAAGACGGACGGCCACGACGGCGGCAGCGCTTGGGGAAAAAAGCATTGGCGTGTTGCGTTTAAAGCACCCGTTCAGGCACGAACCCCAAAGGCAGTAAAAAAAAAGGGATAAATAGTCGCAATTTTCTTGTACACCACCAGAGCGCCTGGGTGGTGGGGTGCCAGATTGAGGGGAAGGAGATGCCACGGAGCCGGGGGTATATTGCGTCGCTCTTTTTTACAATACACACCCAACGAACAAAAAAAAGCCAAACTCCGCGTGCTACGAGAATATATCACTGCTGCTGCTGCCGGCCGGCTGGTGGTTGGTCGTTCGTCCCCCCCCCCCTCCACCCCCTCGGTATATTGTGTGAGTGTGTGCGCGAGTCGGAATTGCGCGTCTTTCGGTTCTTGCTCACTTCTTTCCTTGGCGCGGCTTTCTAGAGCAGGGCGCGCGATGGACGGGTTTGAGGTGGGTTCTAGAGTTGGAGTTTTGACCATTTGAAAATGATTTGATCCCAAAAGAGAGTCGAAGGGGGGAGAGAAGAAGTCTGTTTTAGTATGTGTGTGTGTGTGTGTGCGTGTGTGTGTGTAGGGAGTGAGAATACGATTGCAGCCCTGATGCGCGCGCGTTAGCTCTCTGGTCTGTGGGGCACACGGTTCCTCATATTCGTCACCACCGCCTCAATGTTTGTCATGCGGGTTGTAGCAGGACCTTTCTAGAAGACTGACAGATGTTTTGGGGATTGTGTTGTGCCAGCACCCCTCTCCCCCCCCCCCCTCCAACAACGGAAAAGCGTGTGAAAATGTTGTTATGATGTTTCTGCTTCAAAAAGGCAAAATTTTGTCTGTGTGAAGGCGATGATCACTTTATTGCGATTTATTTAATGTTTGGAATGTAAAATGGCCTCTATTTTTTTTTTTGAACAGTTATCGTCTGGGCTTATTTTGAATTATCAACGAACAATACAATAATTATATTTTATTTCAATTTATATTTGCTTACATATAAAAGTGTGCACCTCTGCATACAATTGTGAAGCGCACTGTAATCGATTTTGTCCTATTACTTCTCCTACACACGCCGCTCATTCGTACTACGCAGAGGTGTGGTGTGTGTTGATAAGCTGCAAAACGCCGCAGAGAGGAATCGCAAAAACAAAGCAAAAACCTGCCTTATTTTGTAGTTCTCTTTGTTGGTAGTAGGGCTCTTTGGAGTGCACCCACGACTTCGATCCGACTCCGGCTATTGTTAGTCCGACTTCGACTCCGAAAAAATCCGCACCAGTAGTTCCGCCCGGAGTCGTCCGGAGACGCCCGGAGTCGTTCGGAGTCGTCTGGAGTCTTCCGGAGTCGTTTGGAGTCGTTTGGAGTCGTTTGGAGTCGTTTGGAGTCGGAGTCGGAGTCGGAGTTGGTGTTGTCAGATTCCGGTCGACGCCAAATGATACCGACCACCGAAATGAGGACCACCGAATCTTATGCGCATAAAAGCAGCACACCCCACAGACCTCCCCAATCATCTGTTGAGGTGGTCAAAGTGATAGTTGTTTACAAAGCATACAAAGAAGGTGAAAATATTAAACCGAAAAGTTGTAAACAAAATTAAAATAAAAGCGCTCGCTTTATTCCGTGAGGTCTCTGCAATATCATTACCCTTTGGTTAAATCCCGACGCGTTGTGGGTTGAGATATTCCTGTCGCGGGTTGCATTTGCTTCTTCCACCGGCCCGTTCCGAAAATGCGATCAAGTGTGCAATGAATAATTATTACATGCGCGTGTGCGTGGTTGCTGTGGTTGTGTGGTGCATCGCCATGCATCGGCAGCAGTTGTGTTGCGTTGCTGCACTACCAAGTGGTCGGGATGGAATGGATAGAAGAAGGGAAAGAATAAAAGAGAGAGAGAGAGAGAGAGAGAGAGAGAGAGAGAGGGAAGGATCATCTTTATAACGGCAAAAGGCCCGGTGTACAAGGTAAGAAGGGGAAACAGGGGACACACGGTACAATAAAGCCTGCTACACATATGATAATGATGGTGATGCTCTCGAGTTTTGATTGCACACGGCGTTTGTCGCGTAGCTCGTGGCAAGCGCCCACCATCCCCCGTTGCAAGCGTTCTTGTTGTGCGTGGGCTGATAAAGGGGGGTGAGGGGGGGGGGGGGGGGGGGGATTTGGGCTTTTGTTTCTGTTGTCAATTAAAGCGGGCAAGATGGACCGATCCGAGCCGATGACGTACGTTTGGCGAGCGGATTCGGTTCCGTGATGCGCGAAGCGCGAACTCAGAATGTCAATCTGGGGAACATCCTCCATCCATCTCCCCCCCATCCTCTCCAAAATGACGATCGACAATGGTGATGATGGACCGAAATTGTGGGGGGAAACAATCAGCAGCGGATGGGTGGGTGGGTGGTTGTGTAGTAAAACCCGCGTGTGCGTTCTTTATTCCGTTCTGTTTCGAAGTTTTGATCAACGCAACAACGTAGTGGGGAAGGGGAGGGAAGGGTCTCCTGATGAATGTTTACTGATCGTCTCCATGATTTGCCTGCGTTTGTGTGTGTGTGTGTGTGTGCCTGTGTGCTGCGTATAATTTATCGGTTCCAGTTCGGTGCGACTCGTATGTGTGTGTATGTGGAATAAATAACGTTTCCAGCCATGCTCGCGCTTCCCAGGCCGGGCAGGAGAATGTGTACCATTATTCAACCGTGCAAAGCGGGAGGGGAGTTGTGTTGTGTTGCCTCTAACACAGCTTGGTGGGGAGAAGTTGTGAGGAAGTAGGTGGGTGGAGGGAATGATACACGGGGCTTTTGTTGCTGTTGAGAAGGAAGATAATAGCAATTGTTTTGATAAACAACAAATTAAGCAAATCTAGCTGAAGCCGGGATTATAATTTGCAAGAAAATAAGCAACGATTGATGGTAGAATGAATATGAAACGTTCGTTTTTATTTTATTTTTTTGCTAGGAATGTGTACCGTGCACTATGATTCACTTGTGTTTGCTGTCTATGGAAAAAAAATATAAACTGTCTCGTTTTGTTTGTATAAATAAAAAAAAGCGTGTTGATTATATATTTTGAAAGAGTTGTACAAATAAACATTTGATTGTTTATTTATTTTACGCCGACAGCCGCTCGTTTTTCTACTCAAAGCAATGCTTCAATGCCTGTTTTTTCTAATGTCTCTTCTTTCCCGTCTTTCCATTGGTCTATTGTAGCAATGCATCGGTCGGGCTGGATGCAGCCTTCACACCACGGCAACCCTGTAAACGGTAAACGGTTTGCGAAGCAGCGGAACGCTGGTAGTGCCATCAACACCACCACTATCCTCGGTAGCAGCTACTACGAGGTGGCCACAGCAGTCACCAACACCACTATCTGTCCAACGGCCGCCACTGTCGCCGTCAACGCAGCCGCCATCAACGACGATGATGCATCGCAAGAAGCGAAAGTGTAAACTTTCCTCGTGAACAACTTATATGTGTGCCTTATCTCATTGCTAAAACAAAAACACACACACACACAACCCACAAACTAACACAAGCTGTAACTACACGTCCTGAGTGTCCTGTTAATCCTGGGACGAGTTAAAACCGAACGCGCACAACATACAACCCATACTTACCCTATCGTCGGGCGCAGCAACATCCGCAACATTGAACCAGTCTGCAAACAAAACTACAGAAAAAAAAACCATCCAGTTTTCATCAACAACCAAACTACTACTACTCCTTGCTACAGTCCTTCCAGAACTGTGGATAGTTGTAAAACCCAACTCCAGAGCCAAGGCGAAGAGAGTGAGAGAGAGAGAGAGAGGGAGAGCGAAAGAGGAAGAAAGGCAGAAACAATCAACCACAACCACCAGCCAGTCAATCAATCACCGCAAGCGCGTCCTAGCGGAACGAATCAGGATCGGATCGGTCGAGGGGTAACAGGAAGGATAGAAAGTACGACGAAACGCGCGCATTCTTTCCCCCCCCCCCCATTATACTCCAACGAAACTGCACACCTTTCCGCTCGGTGTGCATCATCATCAGCCCTGGTGTTGTCCTGTTGCCGTGTGTCCTGGACTCGCCGGATTTATATACAAATTTACATTTGAAGTTTTATATTTTAAACAAAATCTAAACCTTAACACACACACGACGCCACTCGACGCTTCTCGAGCCCAGTGCAAATCTTGCTGTGAACGCGTGTCTGCGTGTGCTGCGTGCGTATCCTTGCACGCGCACCGGAAGGAAGCAATCAATTAGGCGGTTGGGACAGGTTTCGGCTGCTCCAGGCTACTTGTGCAGTGTGTTTGTGTCTATACAGCAGTACAACGAATTTCGAATTTGGACGTGTGAAGCGCAGCACAACACACAACCCCCTCGTTGGAGTAGAGCGTAACCTTTGGAAGAAGGAAGAAGACCAAGAGATACGGTGGAGATAGCGAGAGAAAAAGGAGAAGAGAGCGCATACAAATAATAATAATAATAATAATAATATTAACCCGGTAGTACAACAAACGCTTGTCGTAGACAGGTGTGATTAGTTTGTAAAACGTAAAAAAAGCAACTCATGCAGATTATATTCACATCGCCATACGATTAAGAACGAGAGAGATAGAGAGGGGGATCGAATCCTCGAAGGAAAAATCTACAAAGATAAGGAACGCACGAAGAAGAAGAAGGAGAAAAGGATCACAGCCTTCCGGTCCGTTTGCTGTAAGACAGTAAGGAAGTGGAAGAGAACGAAGAGAACC
>AXCO02012311.1:0-13253 GCA_000473525.2 Anopheles melas
TGTGTGTCTGTATGTCTGTTTGTCTGAGTGTATGCATGGTGGGATGTACAACTGCTTTATCCCCGAGCTTGTCACGAGCAGCGCACTTCATTTATCAACCGATTCTTTCGTCTAGTGTTGTAAACACAGGCCACGGTCGTACGATTCGTCCGGCACGTGGGCAGAAGAACATCAACAACAACAACAACAACAACAACAACAAAAACACTCTGTAAAACAATACAAAGCGCTAAGAACAGGGAAAGCCAAATGTAAAGCCCCTAGAGGGATGGGAAATGCCGGGTCCTTGACGCTGCAACTCCAACCAAAACGTTGTGACAAGTGCTGATGCTGGTAATCTTTGTCGCTCTTTTATTTTCGCTATTGCAGTCGTTTGTTTTGCCCCGGCGCCAGCGTACCGTGCAAAATGTTTTGTAGCGCTCGACCGTGCGCCCTTAGAAATCAGCGACCCCATTCAGTCCCGTTGGGCGTCGGCACTTAGGGTGATCTTAATCCTTCATCAACCCGGCACCCAGTGGCAGTGCTGGCGTAGGGGGCTAGACTAGCGCGGAAGCTGTCGGAACGGGGAAGCGGGGTTTCATTCAGCACGGCTAATCGTATTGATGGAGCGAGCTCTGGGGCATGCTCAGCTGTCCTAAGTGACGATTCACTGCCCTCTGTTGGGATAGTTTTGATTCGCGAACCGATTTTGTTACCAAACGGCAAGAGGTGTCAACCCAACTGCATACATTTAGGCGTTGCACAGCACTGGCCGTATAGTGCGTTCCTGAAGTTATGCAACATATACCACACAGCTTTTCTGTTTATTATCACGAGTCTAAAGTGAAAGCAATCAAACGAGGAATACCATTTACTGGGTATTTGTCTAGCACTAACGACTTACGCTCATGCTGTTTGCGGTTTGCATACGTTTTTTTTTAAAGAAAAATGCCACCGCTGCATCGTATTTGCGAAACCGGATCGACTTGGCTTCTATCGTTGATTTTACCCGCCTTGAAACGCTCTTCAATCGAATCCGGTCAGCGACGAAAGACTGGAAGGAACGAAGGCCAAGCCGTCCCTTTCCGATGGGAAACGAACTGATTGACGCTAGTCGATTGGAAAGCGCTCACTCCATGGCCGTATCGTCCCATTGCATCTTGGTCGCTACAAATCTCATCAACGAGCCACTTCTCACTGACGACTGATGATTTCACACGAGAATAGAAACGGAAAAAAAGCGCAGACAACACAGAGCGAAGGCCATGGCGCAGAAGACAAAATCCGATGATGGCGTGGTCGGTAAGAGATTGTCACAATATTGCTGGAATTTATTGCCCCAAAATGAAAACATGATGTAAACGGACCGATGTCGACGTGACCCCGCCAAGTAAAAAGGATTGCACAAAACACCATCAACAAATCGGATCTCGAGAGCCAATCTCACAGACACAAACACAGGGAGGGAGAAAAGCCCCCGAACCGAAGTTTAGAGATGTGAAGGAAGGGAGCGAATCGGTTGGGCGTTTTGTGTGAGGGTGTGGGTATGGTTCGAATGGAATTTGGAGTGGTAAGACACGAGTGATAAAAAAAAGAAGAAAGAAGAGGATGGCGGAACAAAACAAAAAGTCACACCAGGAGACAAACAGAATCACAATCAGATGCTCCACTACCTCGACAGCACGAATGATCGAGCAGGCAAGGGTAGGCAAGGTGTGATTTTCGGTTCCGAGAATGGTTTTCGGATCCTGTCAAATGATAATGATGTCGAGTGGTTGGCACTATATCTCTGCCCGTGCCCTTCCTTCGCTCGTTTCGTCTGTTGTTTTCTTTTCTCCCCAGCTCTTGCTTTTGTGTTAGAGTTTCTTTTCCCAAGGAACTTCACTTTCCCATGTTCGTTCCCTCGGTGCTGTTGTTGTCTGCAGCGCGGTCCTTGGGGTGACTTTTTGACATGGCTGTGGACAGCGAGTCCCACTGTTTCCCACATTTTTCCCCCATAGTCCTTGGAGGTTTTTTTGTCAACTGGGAAGGCATAGGGGAAGGAGCCTTCACCTCAATGGTTGTTTTATTCTCTCCTTCCTCCTCCCGGAACGTGCACGATGCACGATACTGACAGATGAAAGGATTGAGATGAAAAAACAATTCTGCGGCAAAACGCGGGCGCTGGACGAGCGGTTTACTTTGTTTGTGAAGCCAAAACCAATAAACATCTATTTTCCCTTTTTCCGATTGACATGGTTGGGGAAGGGGTTTTGTTTTTCTTTTCTATTTTGGTTTGGTTTTGTCACAACGGGCTTTGATTTGCTCTAAAGCCGAGGGGATGAGGAGCTGTTTTCAAAGATTCTAATATTTGTTTTCCCGAGTGCCCTTGAATCATGTGACTGTTTCTTTTCCGATGCACAAGTGTTTGCTTAGCGTGGCAGGTGACAAATGGAGAAACAGGTAGGAACCCCTACAACAGAGAACAGAGCAGATGTTACTTAAGGGAAATTTATTCCTGGTTGGAATATAAATTAAAGAACAAGCTAAATTACTTGATGTTCTAATTAAGCATAATACTTGTAAGATGCTTCCCAAAATGGTTGAAGTTGTTCCACGGATTATAGGGCAAAATTAATTTAAATTCCCAAAGATTAATTTTATTTAGCAGAACAAAAATTTAATCACTTAACCCGTGATTGCTGAAAAAATACCAATAAATCGTTAGAACGATTGAAAAATATGTCAGAAGCTAGCAACAAATCGTGGAATCAATTAATTTATGGGAATGGGAGGCAAGAAATCAAACAGCATGAGAAGCACCGTATTAACACAATCGTTAGTAGTGGTAGGTAACACAAAAGAGTTATCTTAGTAATCTGAGGTACTCATTGTACTAAGTGAGTGAGTCAATTCATCATGATTTCCAAGTTCAACTCATTCGAAGAGAGCACTTCGGCTTCTTCTTCTTCTTCTTTAGCCCAAGAACTGTTTTCGGTCAAGACCTGTCTGTTCTCCTAGGCTTGGCTTTCAGTGACTTGTAAAAATCTCTCTCTCTCTCTCTCTCTCTCTCTCTCTCTCTCTCTCTCTCTCTTTCTATCTTTTATCTATATATCTATCTATCTATCTATCTATCTATCTCTCTATATCTCTCCCTCTCTCTAGAGTTCGGTTGAGCGGCGTCGTGACATGACCCGGTCAACAATCATTTTTCGAGATGTTCGGTCCCTGGCTGCAGCCTTCCATCCATGTAGACATTCGATCTCCGACAGGTCTCGCTTCACCTGATCCAACCATCTAGCTCGCTGTACGCACCTGCGCCTCATGCCGAACTGAGGATCGCTGCCGAACAACTTCTTGGTGGTGTATGAGTTCGAAATCCTCATAACAGCTCAGCAAGCTCGTGGTACATCCTTCCCCCTCACGCTCCATGGTCGAACACACTGCCAAAAATGATCCGGAAGATACGTCGCTCAAACACGCCCAGAGCGTTGGCATCCTCCGCTCGGATGGACCAGGACTCGTGTACGTGGAGGACCACCGGGCGAATCAATGTGCGATAAATGTCACATTTCGTGCGGGCTCGAAGTCTACTGGATCTCAGCTGACGCTGAAGCCCATAGTATGTATGAATCCCCGGTATCCGATTCCGGATTTCACAGATGATGTTGTTGTCCGAAGTAACGACCATCTCAAGATAGCAGAACTCCTTTACCACCTCGAGATTGTCGCACAGCTGTCCCAGAGAGCACAGAGATTGTTCCAGATGATCTGAACCTCCAACAAGAAGGTAGAGGATTGGGCCACGGATGTCGTTGCCTAGCCTCGTGCTACGAATGCCACCTTCCAGGGAGAATCCGTCACCTTGCTTCATTCCAGGGAAGTGGTACCGCTGCATGATGTTCCATAGCTCATTCCACTCTATGGTGTCGTAGGCCGCCTTGAAGTCGATGAACAGGCGGTGCGTAGGGATCTGGTGCTCTCGGCACTTCTGGAGGGGGCGCAAAGGATTTGTTGCAAAGGGTGCAAGTCCGCAGAGCAGGATCTGGGACAGGATCTTATAGGCGGCAATAAGAACTGTGATGGCTCGAAAGTTCGAGCAATCCAGCCTGTCGCCCTTTTTGTATACTGAATGAATGACACTCAGCATCCACTCCCCTGGTAGTTCGTCGTGCTCTCAAATTCTCACGATCAACTGGTGCGTTTCGACGGTAAGCCTCTTCGGCCTCATCTTGAAGAGCTCGGCCAGCCTATCGCTGTCAGAAGGTTTAGTGCTCTTAAGCTGCTTGATGGCGCTGGCATTGTCTGCACCATTGCTGTCTCTGGTGTTACTGCTGTACTGATGCTGCTGTGGTGGATACCTTGTTCTCGTTGTCCGCGAATTAGAGGTACCAATAAGATCGGGACTATCTGTATTACAATCTGCCTAAAGGAAAGAGAGAATCATTTATATTGTTGTGGAACAATTGACGTGAGAATCTGAGGAGATAGCGAGATGGTCTCGCTAGATATTGTCATATTATCAAAACATTTAATTCCGCAAAGAATAGTAGATGAGGACTCAATTTCGAAAAAAGAGTCAATTATGATCGATATAAAAAACGAGTCACAGATGCGAGAATCGCAAAAGAACTAACTGTATGAACTCTCATAGAGTGTTGCCAAAAATTAGGTGGTTTTATTCCTAAATATTTGTTTTTGCTTATTTTGTGTTGTTTTATTTTTGTTTATTCTGTCCTTCACTGTAGAAACATCGGTTTCGCAAGTAGAACAATCGCATATCGTTTTATTGTTGAATCTTTTATCAAACTTTTTTTTTGCTACAGTGAACAGCCACTCTTTAAAATGTGTCACAACCCACACCACAAGTCATTAGTACTGTCAGCTGTCATAATAATCACTTCCGATTAGTGTTGTCTTGCGGTTGGAGGCGCTACACAACCTGCCATTGTGAACCGCAACCACACTTTTCCTGCTTGCTCGATTCTAGCAGGCCGAAAAACCACTTGTGGGAGATACACACAGATAATAGACGGTTGGATTTTTTTGCATGTTGTTACCAACACCAAAGAACACAAAACATATGTACCAAAGTGCAAGTGTCGGGTTTGGCACGGGGCAAGGATTTGCTTGGCGTAGCGTAACGGAGTGAACCTTTCACCATTCTTGTCCACTGCAAACCCTTTCCGTGTCCTCCCTCCTCTCTGTGACGTCGTTTCTGCTTCCGGAACTGCCCAGGAACGGCACGATGAGGTAGCTGACTGACTGGGCTCTGCCCTCCCCACTCTCACCTCTGATGCAAGAGGTGAAGTGTCCCTCCGGAGCGGAGAAGAGCGATCGCAAACCCGTAACCCGATCCGTCGTGCCCATTTCATCCGTTTTTCCTGCCCTTCATATGCATCCCTTGCCTCTGTTACCAAAATTTTATTCCACCCTCTCCAAAAAACGGAGAAAATCGCAAGCCGGAATAAGTGACGACAAGGGATTTCGTGTAAAATGCTACCTTTTGAATCCGAACAAAACTGAAATTGGAATATTTGCATACTTTTATTTACTTTAGAATTGTTTTCCCCGAAAGCCTTCTGCTGCCGCCCTGCCCTGCCCCTGCCCTGCTGCAGCAGCGCGTCCCTTTTGTGTCCGTACTTGGGTGAGTATTTTTTGTACGTGCTTTGTGGGTGCCGCTGCGTGTGTGAGAGCGAGCAAGCAAAGGCAAAGAGGCTGCTGGTGGGCAGGTTTGGGCAAAGTTTTGCCCTTTTCGATTGGATTTGTGTGTACACATGTGGATTGGAAAGTTGGGCCGAAGACGGAGGGATCCGTTTCCGCAGCGCCAAACCTCTGGCACCTTCGCACCAAGGGACCTATTCGAGTGGATATTAATTTCCACTGAGTGCCGAGTGCACTCCGGCACTCCCGGGTGAACGTTCATCATCGTCATGCCCATTGCCACGGCATTCTCTTCCCACCATATCTAATTCTAAGGGGTTCTGAGTATTCCCGAACTTGCTGTAAATATGGGCCAATTCTCCGGTGGGAGCATCAATATGGTACTGCCGGCATGCGGGGGCTGAAACACTACCGAAAGGTTAATAAAAAGGCACAAAGGCGCACAAAGTGAAAATAAGAGAGAGAGAGAGGGAGAGAGAGAGAAACAGAAAGAGAGGGGAACGTTTGGGAATCAATTTCAGGGGTCGGGTCGGCATCCTGCTACCAAGGGGGTTCGGTTAAGTTATGTTTGCGTGGACTACTCCACTTAGCGCAAAGTTTGCGGAGGTTAAGTTTTAAACTTTTCCGCTTTACGCTCGTTGGCAGATATTGCACTAATAGGTTATCTAACGGGCATTCGGACAATAGGCGGCACACCGGTAGAGGTGGTGTGGGGGTGGTTCGCTTTGCGTTACCTGCCAAGACACGACTGCCAAGCAGTACTTGACCTGGCTTTGGTCGTTTCTCGTTTTGCAAGGATCAAACAGTCCTTCCCCTTGTGAAGATAAGCGTCCGGTTTGGGCGTTTCCTTCCCCGTGCATGAGGGTGCTATTATTTGCCCACATCGTTATGTTGATTGCATGAAGGTAATTGTGTTAACGATGCTAACTAAGTGCGTAATTGAGAAAAGAGAACACCCTTTCAGCAGCAATGCAAATCGTTTGGCGAAAGTAGCTTTTTACGAATAGTTGATGAGGAGTGTAGCATTGAAAAAACTGAAAAAAAAATCTAATTGGCTAAGGGCTTGATAGGGTTTGCACATAAATTAGTTGAGCGTATCAAAACATACACCCTCGGTCACTCCGGTCCAGAGCGCCTACAGGTATGTAATTTGTCTCATTACTTTTGTAAAACATATTAACTATCTGATCAAACAACATTGAGTTCAATAGAATACTATTACTGGAAAAGAACTAAGAACCTACTGCAGAAACTTGCATGTTCTTTTTTTTTTAGATTCGTTGGCGTTGTCGAATTATTTTTATACCGTTTTCGCGCTTAAGTTAACAATGTTAAGGTGCTTTTGAATATTGTTCAAATATAAGTTCAAATATATACATTAGACGTCCCACTGAAATACTGACGCCTTTCTGAACATTGTTCAATCGCAACTAAACATTTCATTTCCCTGATATAATCGTACCTTTAAATCACCTGGGTTCGTTGCTTCTCTGTTCATTTTGTTGAAATTAAATTACTTGGAGCTTCATTTTAATTGATTTTGTAAAAAATACAGTCTTCAATTGTCAAAATACAATTTTTAATTTAGAAGGTATTGGGAAAAAATTGGGCAAATAAATTCAATCAATTTTTGTAAATGAAGGCCAAAGTGTCTACTCCATGAAGCAAACGGATCAACTTAAGTGTTTCACTTGTTTAGTTACAATTGAACAAAATGCAGATAGGCATCAGTATTTCAGTTGAACGTCAAATGTTTACTAACAGTAGAACAATGTGCAAACATCGTTTTTTTTTGGGCTCGGAATCGGTGTAACTTTTAAACCCAATCGAATCTGTATTAATCCCATCAACGTGTTGCATACTTTCTGGCGCTTGGCAAGCATCCTTTGCACATTTGCCAACCGTTCGGCAAAGGTCCATTAAAACTTGAAACGGTTTTAATCGCAGCACAGATCGACAAATGTCTCCAAAATACTTTAGCCTGCGCCCAAGCAAACAGAACCAATCAGGCAGAAAGAATGCCATCGCTATGTCTGCCAAATGTCTGGGGCAAAGTTTGCGGGCAAAAAAGGAAATCAACCCCAAGACCCGCTATCCTGCAATTCGCTTTTACCGTATAATTTTTTTGCTTGTTTGGTGTGTGTGTGTGTGTGTGTGTGTGTGTGTAAAGAATTTTCGGAAATATACCATTTTCTTTTAGCAATCAGCGCTCATCTGGGGCTATCATTAAAAAGTCATTAAAATTTTATTTCATCCAATTATCCGCTCTGCGCCGGGCACAAACGATTGCACTTTGCACCGGGTACAGCCGGAGGATGGGGGGGATTTTCCTGCAACCCGATTGATTCATGCGCTCCCTGTGTGGTTCTGGCCGGTTTGGCAGTCGTTTGGCAGTGACAATTGCGCACTGTGCTCCCCATGGTTACACGCTGACCTCAAGTGGGAGGGAGCGAATAGTAGAGTGAGAGTGATAGAAAGGGAGTGCTTAAAGGGTCCCAAGCCAATGTGCCAAATTTCCATCTCCGGCGCTGATGCGCTGATTTGTCCGTTAAAGTGATGGCCGTGGCGATTGCCAGTGTGACACTGGCGAGAAGTCACATTGCCTCCAGAAGCGAAATCTAATTTGTGGTCCTCCGGAACCCATTACCGAAATGGCAGGAACGGCGTGGATGCAGCTGGGTAGCTCCATTAAGCCGTCGGAACGCCAAATCCACACACACACACACACACACACACAAGACAAAAGGGGATAAAACACTCACCTACAAACACACCCACATACTCACTGACACGTAGACATATGGGAACGAACTGAAACGACATCGAAATGAGAATGGAGTCCAAACACTTTGTAGTTCGTACGGCGGCTGCTGCTGCTACTGGCGGTTCCACCGCTCTCAAAGGATGCCGGAAGATGCCTTGAGTGCGGGGCTGGTAAACAGAACGTGAAAGCAATAGCGCACCGGCGAGCCGGCGCTGAAGAAGCTACAATAATCCAGGTCGTGCTAAATCGAGTTTTATCTCGGAGGATGGCGTGGGGTAGGATACGTCCCGGGCACTACGTGTCAGCTGGCCAGCTGGTTCGCCGTTGCTTCCTGAACGGTGGGCTTACCGGCCGGCTGTGCACGCGGAAGGCAAGCGCTCGCAAGTTTCGCCCGAGACGTTGAGCAGCACCTTGAGCAAACACACCGGGCCAGCAGACAGGGGACAAACCTCGTCTCTGGGATGCGGGGGAGGGTTTATGGCATCGAACCGTCCGGCGAGGGCGAACAGGGCGAACCGACCAAGGGAAGGTGAAAGCCATCAAAAGAAATGAAATTAAATTGCACATATGGATTCGACATTAAAACTTGTCTATCGCTGCTGGAGCTGAAGAAGCTGGCAGAATGACCTTTTCTTCGCGCTAGAGAGACAGAGAGAGAGAGAGAGAGCAAGAGAGCTAGAGAGAGAGAGAGAGAGCGAGGGCTACAAATAGAAACGAGAAGTAGTATCACGAAACCGCCTTTGGGTTGTTGCAGCGTGTCCGTTGGCGGTATAGCTCGTTCAATCCAGGATGAGCTGTGAGATGGAAACCCATGACGCACGGACGCAAAAAAAAAGACTTCCCAACGACTCTACACGTAATAATAAAGCATTCATGTAATGCGAACAGCATACAGAAAAGCATTTTTAGCATGGATTAAATTATTCGCTGAATCAAAAGACACCTAAAGGTATGCAATCGTCGTGGAAAGGATGTTTGATGGCTTGAGAATTGCACCAGAAAAAAGAAACGGTGCCATCGGTAGAGAACTAAATGCACAGCCCTGCTGTCGATCATTGCGATAACGTTTAGCTTTGCTAAAGCACATGCGGCCCGCGGACGAAGTGGCCCTGCTGCGTATTCGATTGCACGCAGCGGCTGTGTGTCAATTCGCTGCAATGCAGGCTGGCATACGTTCTAGCTGATCCAATTCGTTGCGATCAGTTTTGCGCGCCACCGGTGCTGCTTCAGCCACGCTCATCCTCCGCAGATCGAGCGTTGCAGTGGCGTTCCGAAAGGAGGGGGGTATAAAACGGATGAGCACATTCAACGACGAACGGGATTGGAAATGTCAGCTGAGTATGATATTTATTTCCGATTCATAATTCATGCGCCATCGGGTTGGCGAGAGGCAACCAGGCTGAAATTGAGCGCCGAGGTGAACAGTAAAGAATGAGGTTTGTAGCAGTAGGTCGTTACGGTCTCCAGTTGGCAACGAATGGGGAAGTGCAGGTGCACGCAAGACCGAGTGACGGAAGGATGACGGCAGTATATATTCGAAACTACTACAAAAAAACACATATATATATATATCAAATGAAGAACAGTAAAGTGTAACCGCGGGTTACCGAGATCTGAGCAAAAGTCATTACATGTCGCTCGCGTACGGTCATCAATTGGATTGGATCAATATGGATGGAAGTATGATTACTGTTTGCGCTGACGTGCCATTCTCGGTGGAGCTGTCAATCAACCGTGCGCTTGTCTCCCGGTCGCGTTGAGACGGCATCGATTGTGCTGGTGGAAAGTGTTTTGTTGCCCGGAAAAAAAGGACAGGACACGAATGGCGGAGGCGTAGTTCAGTGATGGTGGGTAATTCATGTATTATCATGTCATGTCAGTTTTATTCGCTTTTTCACTGCCGGGTTGAAGGTGAGGATTTTGCAAGATGTAAAGTGCGTTGAGTACGATAAAGAAGCTAATGGGCAGTGACAGTTTATTTAGTTACGAAGAGAAACAATTCAAATAAGTGTAATGCGCAGCTCGCAATATGACAATTCAGTTGCATGGAAGGCTAGCAGTTACATGATTGAACAGTTTTGGAAGAATATATCGTGGGGCATCGCATTGTGGATTTCAAATTTACAGGAACGCAGCAGATTTCTTTTCACAGCGCTGTTTTACGTTCTTCGGGAAAAGTGCATCCTACTTACAGCTTTACAGGCTACTTTATTTTTTATTTCCTTCCTACCCAAATACTAGAAGAAAAACAGAAAAAATTGTAACAAATACAGGGGTATTACGATGCTGTATACCGCCTTTGAAATATTGTTCCTGATCCTTCATGATCAACTTGTCTCTCATGTCGAAAAGTGAGTCGAAAGCTATCAAAGAGAATTCCGAACAGGAACATCAATCCGATTCTTGGAGAAGATGACACATACTATCTCTTCATTGATTTTTAATCCAAATGTGATAGCATAGCTACGGTTAAACTGTACGACGCTCTTGTAAAACCTCACCCTACGTCAATGGGATGAGCTTGTCTGTCTACTATTCGAAGAAACGAAGATGGAGATTTCAGCCTTTTCAGTTCATGTGAATTCAGGTCCTGACATTCGCTGATGATAAAATTGTTATAAATATCATTGGTATGCGGCTCTCCTTAGTAGCTGAAGCCTACCAAAAGATCGAGCAGGTGGCGCTTCATGCACCTCGGATAGGTGAACGCACATTCGACGTCTACCAAGATGTCATGCATCTCAAGTCCAAGGTCAGCATGGAAGCTTAGTTGGGCGCAATGATGCTGTTGCCAGAGGAAGCAGTACACCTCAAGAAAACCAGTCTCGATTAAAAATGAGAACATTCACTTTTTTCAGAGATTTGTATCAGAGTAAAAGAGTGAATATAGAGATCTGAGTCACTCTTTTCGGATTTAGCTTGTCATAGCCGGCGCAGAGCGTCGAGTGAGATGAATCCAGTAAGAGTGTGTTATTAAAATATTCCAATAAACTCATCGTGCTGATTTGAATCCATCGTGCTGATTTGATGCGTAGAGAAGGATGATCAGACACCCGAAGGGCAAATATCACAGATGTCTTCAAGGGACGATCCAGCCAAGTTTTGATCTCGTATAATACGCGGAACTACGCTCGAGTGACTTTTTTTTGTTTATTTTTTTAGAGGCTTTGGACCGATTGATCTTATTCGCCTCTTAAGACGCTCGGGTGACGTTTACTGTCGGCAAAACGCCAGAAATTACGGGAGCAATTTCTACTCAGGGTGCACTTCTGTATTTGCGACGGTTGAAGCTGGAGCCATATAGCACTTTCACAGTACCAGCACTCACGTACACCGCAGAGCCATCGATGACGAACTACTGTTCAAATCTGACGAAACCCGTTCAGTCGCGAGCAGAAGAAAGAAGTACAGAATTACAGGCTACTTTATTTTTTACACCGCAGAGCCATCGATGACGAACTACTGTTCAAATCTGACGAAACCCGTTCAGTCGCGAGCAGAAGAAAGAAGTACATAATTACAGGTTTGATAGTCCAGGTTGAGTGTAGAAATACAAAGAAGGTGCCACTACAACGATTGTAGAAACGCTAGCCGCAGGACTGGAGAAGCGTCGCGAACTGGCCTGACACTGTCAGCTTGTCATGATTAAGGAGCATGGAGCCGTAGGACTCATCCCGTAAAGTCCTTTTAAGCCATTCTCAATGACAGTTGGAGCGTAGTAGGCCCTAGCTAAGGAGGTAAAATGGCGTGGAGGAGTTCATCTATAAGGTCTTGATAATGCGATAATAAACAGTTTCGGACACTCATGCAGAAGGACAAAACCACAAAGCGGTTGTAGTGCCGCATAAGTAAATAAGTCAGTATTAAGTTGTACTAAGATTTGCGTGGTACGTGAGTAAGAGTGTTTCAACACATGAACAGGATGAGCAGTTGGTGTAGAAGATAAGTGTATTAACATTCATATCACATCCAACACGAAGTATGTTTTTGTACCTAATTTTACATACGATAATTCTGAGATGAAGAAAAATCATCCACAAAATCGATTCACAGGTGGTAGCGCGTACCGCATTAACACTCCGTTTTTAAAACCCTCCTTCCTGCCTGTAATGCTTGCAGCTCAACACAATCATTCATACCTTAGCACAACAATCTTCGTACGCGCGTATGAGAAATTATAAACCACCAACGGTAGGCAGATGGTTTCTTTGTTCTTGGCGCGCGTACGGAAAGGAGGCGCGCAGCGTTACGTTACAGGTTGTGTGTATAAACTTTCAGCTCAAGCAAAGCGATCTGATGAGCGGTTGCGGTACATGTGTGCGTCACTTTTTCCGTTTTTCCCTTTTATTATCGTTCCTTGCCTCTCTTTGGCTAAACACGACGATTGATGAGACACATCCTGTCGTTTGGAAAGTCAACCGGCATGAATCGCTTAGAACATTTCGGCAGGCCCTGCAGTGCTTGTGCAAGACGAGCTGTGGGAGACAGCGGGCCCGGGCAGGTTGGGCTGAGGGAAACTCCCCGCGCAATGAAACACCCGCCTGTCCGCCGTCGGTGTGCGAGTGTTTTGTTCGACAAACAGATTACAAGCAGTTTCGAAAGTGCACATCGTTGGCCGCTCCTTTCAAAATACGGCCGCTAGATAGTGCCGGGTGACGGCGACACACCCATGCCACGGCGCATTATCCACCGGATGCCGACGCCATCGTCGTCGTCAGGCTGAACCGTCTTATCTTCCTTTGCCGTTTTTTTGTTGTTGTTGTATGTTGGGTAGGGCGAATCCTTTAGCGCTTTTGCAGGACGTGCAGCGCGCAATGCCTCGCCACGTCGCCCCGGCACAGCGCCCGAACCCGAAGAAAGTGAGCTC
>AXCO02012321.1:0-10557 GCA_000473525.2 Anopheles melas
CGTGTGTATTGATGGTCCCTTTAACAAACTCCATGATTACATTTACAATGCCTATTGCGGCCATAATTCGCCTTTTTCTGCAAAATATTCAGCTAGACGAATACTTTTTGGATTGACTGTAATTATTACCCAGCACGCCCGGTTACCACCAAACACTCCCACCAGGCAATAGATCAATTCGAAACTTGAGGTGAAATAATGAGCTTATGGTCTCATTTGGCAATATGTAATAAATTTCCTGTGCAGGTAGCACAGTTTGATATTTACCAACAGGGCACAATGCCCCGCTGTGTGGAGCACAGTTGACAGATATACTAATAAGAGTCAATTAAACCAACCAAGGTTGTTGTTCGAACCTTCGGCGCCCAAGGATATGTCTGCAGTCGTTAGTCTAACGCTTTCCACTTTAACACCCACAGAAGGAATCACACTTGCGTGCCGCTTTTGAAAACCAGCAGCTCAACCCTGGAGTGCCTATGAGTTATCATCCACACTCAGCAACCGGGTCTACTCGGGCCCGTTTGTTGGCGGGCCAGTGAACTCATCGGTAAAGTTCAATGAATTTCAACGACGCTGCCAAGGCAACACCGATCAGAACATTGATCACAAGAGCTTTTAGCTTCATTGGAAGCTAAAGAGACAGCTGAAGGATGTACTAAAGCACTTGAGATTGATGTTTATTCCACTTGTGGCATCGTTCAAACTACACGCCATCGACCAGGACCACACGCAGACACATGCAAGAAACTGACTAGGCGCGGTGGTTTCCGCGGGAACACCCCACACAAGGCTTCGTGCTTTGCGTGGCTAGAGAAAAATCGTGCACTATGAGAAATTGAAGAACTCCTCAGCGCTCCGTCACAACCATCACCACGTTCCCCGCCCGATAGGTAAGTGAAGTGATGGAAGTATGTTTTATTTATGAGATATTTACCGAAAATAAACCGCAAGCAATCAAACACGTACCCATCACGCCAGCAGACATCCCCACAGCATAGATTAATCTTTTACTCCTAGCCAAAAAAAAGAGAAAATGCTTTCCATAACAGGAAAGTTATTCATGAGACTGTGTGGCTGATCATTCTCGGCCCGATTGCTTGATAAAGATGCATTGCGAAAAGCGGGGAGGGTGACGAGCCACCAAACGTGCAACTCGCTCGAAACGTTTGCACCGGCTTAGCCAAGCAATTAAGGTCACTTATGCAACAGCATCAGCATCGTAACCAGCACAAGCGCTTGCAGATGGTTCATCCGACAGAAGATTGGTATTGCCCGGACGGTGTTGCGAAGTAAACAAGACGAGACCGCAAGCGGAGGCCGATGACAACGATTACCCGACCGATCGGGACCTACCAGTAAAGTGGTGAATTTATTAGCCACTGCCGATGGGGAGATGGTACCCGTGCAAACACCATCGAATGTGATACGGCGCTGATTATGAATGGGTGATTTGGGGGGGATGATTTGTTGGTTGATTGAAAATGTAATTGAGGCGCTGATTGTTGTGTGCGCCAGACGTCAGCCTGCTGACATCTGTCAAGTGATACCGTTAGACGGTAAAGAGACTTTCAAGTGAATTCAAGTGACTGTAAAAAGTGTTTCAAAATGTGATTCACCATTCAACTAGCATACACAATACGAGTGTAAATAAATTAAACATGATAGCATCAATAGAAAAATGTTTTCGATAATCTTACATCATTCTTCATTTATATGAATTAAGCTATTTTTTTCTTTCCCCCTTTTTCTAAGGTTTACAGTTCTAAGCACGAACAGATGAAGAATAAGTCATATAAAATGCTTTTCGCTATCGACAATCTGTAACAATGTAGATGAAAAAAACCCCCTCATAACCATAAAGTATTTACATGTTGAATATTACACCAATCTTATCATGCTTCCTCGAAGTCCATTGTACAGAAACGTACAACTCCTTTTTTTCTCTCCTGTCTTTCTCCTTTACCTACGCACAATGCTTTGGGGGCACGCAACAACACCCAACCGTACTTACCCGCGAAAATGTATGCTCTCCAGCGATTAGCTCAACCTGAAACGATAACAGTAAAGATAGGGAAACTTTATTAGCATGGAAAACGAATGCCACCTCTCTGTTGGGCGTGTGCCTTCGCGACATTAAAGCATACCGGAGGCGTTAGGCTGAATGTTTTGTTGTATTTTTTTTTGCTTTTCGTTCTTTCTCTTTCTCTTGTTCAATTCTTGCCCTGCATTACCAAAGCCCCGACGGGCAGAACAAATATTCATGATCTTTATGACACACCAAGGCACGCGGCTGCTTCCGCTCTTTCTCTCTCTCTCTCTCTCCCTGCAGAATTGTGGCTGTAGCTTTATTTGTAACTCAAACTCAACCAGACGGTGGTGGGATGCTTTTTTCTTGTCTTCCTTCATCAATTTTCCTCCCTAATCAACTTCACCCTGAACTCGCTTTAGGACGTACCCCAAATTGGAGGAAAGTTACAACCTTCCCTCCTGCCCCATCTAACCAAACCGGACATTACGCTGTGGTGTACCGGTCTTTAATTAGCATTCTTCGAGTTCGCTTCCGTTGCATGGCTCTGTCAGACCGTCCTTCAACGCACCCGTGGGTCAGTCGTTCTGGCCCCATCGGGTGCTTTGCCCCGGAACTCAAAGGGCGTCTTCGATAAAATGTTTACTGCTTCCGGTCCGAGCAGCGTGGCATGGACGACATGAGCGTGTGATGTGATTATTTCTTCTCTTTTTTTTAAGGATCACTTCCTCACCCAACATCTGCTTGCACTTGTGACGTCCCTGCTAATAATAATACGTCCCGGCCCAAAAGCAACGCATCCGGTCCGAACCGAACACGAACGGCAAGCGAACGATAACAGGACAGTTTATTGTCCAGGCTCGGAGCGGTATTTTTGGACATTTTATGCCTTTCCGTTACGTACTATTGCCGAGGGGATGGTTGGCGTTGTTTTCTCGCTCAACCACGTCTGCTATTTTCTGACGAACTACATGCAGCTCATTAGCCTTCATTATCGATAGTGGGCAGAGGAAGAAGACGAAGAGGGTAAAATGGGAACAAAAGGATAATGGAAAAAATAATGCTCTGAAAGGAAATGATATCAACATGCAGATAAATAACACTGTTGCGTCTAAGGAGTGATTCCCTAATTGTTTCATTGGAGATATCGTACGACTTGTAAAAATGCTTGACAATAATGAAGAAGAATTAATATAACTAACAAATAATAAAATTTTAAAAGATATAAACGAAATTTTATGATACTGAATCTTTATTTCCTGTTTAGTTTTTATTCTTAAAAAAAATATTTTAAACTTTTCATCGCAAATTTCGTATGGTTTTTTAGCAAAAGCAAAAGTTTTTACAAACTTTTTTTTATTCAGAAAGATTAATTTCGAAGTCGTAGCATTTATTTTATACATGTCACATATTACTTATCAACCATTATTACATGGTTTGAGGTATTACCAAGTCACTTCCGAATATGCACATCATTATTGACAGCTGGTCTGGTGGTACAGTCGTCCACTCGAACGACTTAACAACATGCCCGTCATGGGTTCAAGCCCCGAATAGACCGTGCCCCCATACATCACTGAAAGCCAAGCCCTCTTCACTTGTGGGATACAAGGTAAGCCTTAACCCACAACGGTTGTTGTGCAAGAGAAGAATAATCACAGTCAGCAAGATGTTCTTGAACAACTATCACATATTGTATTGACACAAAATGTGATTCAATAAAATTTTAGTCCTTATACATGATTTTCAATACATCACAAAGAACCGTCAAACTCAAAGCATCTTGAGACGTGCTCGATCAACCGGTGATGCAATCCAGTTTAATCCCCCGGCGATAAAACGATGACTACATCCCTTTGAATTGTTGAAAATTATACTGAATAAATTAAAAATTATTATGATGAAATTGAAATATCAGAGTGATGTGGAATAACTTCTTGTACGCGGTGAAAATCAATATTTACATTCAAAAGTAAATTGGAAAACCCTGTAATAGTGATGCAAATACATTAGTAAGCTGTTGAAAAACATCTCGAAGTTACGAAAAGTATTGTTGACATTGGAAATTAACTAGGAAAACCCTTTTATGATATACAAAAACACAGAATGTCACGTCTCAAACTGGTGGTCTCAAGCTGGTTCTTTGCTATGTATTGAAAATCTTTTAGAAGAACTTTAACATTAGTTTGAAGCAAATAAAAGAAAAACATCTCGCAAGCAATGAAAAATGCATTTGAAATTGGAAATTGGCTAGCAAAACCCTTAAAGAAAAATTTGTATTTGTCATTACAGTTCTTCACGATTGCATAAAAAAGGTAGAAACATGGTATTTACTTTAATATTTACATTCAGCTTATTACTTTCGCTATCATTGAATATTTCAGCGAATAATACATTCACATGTTTCGAGTGCTAACTGAAGCAAATAAAAGAAACACGTGGATTTTTCCACGAATTCCTCGGCAAAAAAATACAGCTGTCGCAAGGCAAAGGAAAGGAATATAGCACGGACAATTGTGGCCAAGCGAGTCGCGTGGACACGCTGGTAGCAAACGTGTTTCCTTTTACAAGTGTCTACAACGCAGTACATTCCCCTACAGATGCTCTCCGGCACCCCGGTGGTCCAAACCGGCGGTCCAAACGAGGAAGATGATGATGATGATGTCTTCCGGTCTGCCGGGTACGCCGGAAGCAAACCGCCACATTTCCTACATTCCTCCACTGGCAATGACATTATTTTCCTGCATTGTTGCGTTCTTATCGGGTGCCTCCGGAACCCCGCTGCACCGTGCCGTGTGTATGGCTGTACGAGACGTTCAGTCTTGTTTTTCTTATTTTAGACAGCTTTCTTTTCGTTCATTTTTCGGGCTCGTGTGTGTATGTTTGTGATGTGTCCTAGGCCATACATTAGACGGTATATTCTTTCCATTGCTGCTTCCATTGCCCGTAACAGCCTTAAAACTCATGACATAAAGTACACCGAAAATGGAATTCAATCTTGCTCATCAGTTTTTTCTGCTGAAATTGAAAAAAAAAATCGCACTGCAGCTTGGCGTACCAGCGTAGGAGTAGGTTCTTTCTTTCACAAAAAAAATCTCATTGCCATACTTGTGCTGCAAGTATGAAAGCGGGCCTGTTTTGTTTTTTACCTCACTGTCGGTGAGCGTATGTGTGTGTGGTGTATCTCAATAAAAAAAAACACTGAAATAACGACTCGAGGACAGTAAGAGCGGTCGCCAGTTGTAGTTTGTTGTGTCGCATGAAATCAGGCTCCTAAGCGCACCCGTCGCACCGGAAACATGTCACCGAGCGTCCGGAACGCTTGACAGCTCTCGTCTGCCAAAGAACACCGTGAACGTCGGGACACATTCGGGACAATTGTTTTTTCTTCGCTCTCTTTCTTCCTCTCTCTCTCTCTCTCTCTCTCTCTCTCTCTCTCTCTCTCTCTCTCTTTATCTCTCTCTCTCTCTCTCTCTCTCTCTCTCTCTCTCTCTTGAGCGGAAAGTACTACCGGCGAAGAACGCGCGACTATTCTTACAGGCAGCGCGATATCGTGCTTTGCTTCTTACGAGCCACCGCACAATGCTTCAATTCATCCGACTTCAGCGTGCGCCAGCAATTTTGCCCGCTCGATGAGCATACAATTGGTTCTGCTACATGGTGCGCTCGTGGTGAAATCATTGTTTGGGTAAAGTAATTTGTCCCGACATGAGAACGTTTTGTGAGCTGGCAAACCATCAAGCGCCCGGACGGGAAGCAAGTTGCAAGAAAGCGGCACACAGGCGTACTGCCCTTCCGAAAATACATAAATCTGTCACAATTGGTACGCTCCGTAGGATCGTTTCGGAGGAAGAAAATTACACATCAGCACATCAGCATGATAAATAATAAATTGATTTCCCTTGAAGCGATCAATCTGTGGTTTGACAAGAGTGCACAAAGCGTGGAACAAACGTTCCACTTTGTGCGGAAAATAAATTCTAAATTAATAAGCTGCTCTGTTTGCGTTACGTATTGTACGAATTCTGCCTGCACAATTCGATGGAGTAAAATTGAATCAAAACCCTTTGCAGATTATTCCTGGTAAGCCTTTTTGGCTACCGCTAATTACCTGAGCCGTGTTTTAATTAACATATGACTAATGTGATGTAATTAATGCGTCTTGCTAAACGTAACATGAATTCAACAATGAAGGTAATGAAGCGATAGCAAATCACATGACGTTTATTTTTCCTTGTGGCTTACATTTTAGCAAAAAAAAAGAAACAACAATGGTACCATATTATACCTTTATCGAGCGAATGAAATGTTTCCAAATAAGTATCATATTTCATTTACTGCCAAGCAAACGCAGCTCTGTTATGTAAACGCAAATGCTCGATTTGCTCACATCACGTGGTTTGATTTTAATTAATCATCAATTAGCAACATCACAACGGGATCGCTGTTAGCCTTTTAATGAACCCTCTTGATCAATCTTTGCCATCAAAAGGGAAGAGTTACATCTCCAAAGGAACACTTCTTGCCGTTGTGGATGAGCTGTTTATTTTTCAAACATGGTTTTCTTGTAATCCCTTTTTTGCTTTGATGGCAAATTTGAACTGCTCGTTAATTATCGTACTCTGTTCACTCAACACCATATGGTACGCTGCAAGCATTGGAGTGATATATTTTTAATTGAGAAAAAGTGATTTAAAATAACGAATCCCTGTCGCTGAATCGTCCACTGATGGAGAAGCCTGGTGGTTTTCGTTCGGCTCGAGGTCGTAAGGAACTTTTATTTTTTAAATATATAAACATTTTTTGGACTACTCTATTTTTCAAAGCAACAAATTTCAACACACGCTTATTGAGAATCTATATTGTGTCTATAAAATCAATTATGAGCCAAAAACGTTCGCTCTGGAGCGCTTGGAAAAGATACCGTTATAGGGTTTCGAATCATATAAAGGAATAGTTCAATCACTTAGGGGAATGTTGCAAATCGGTAGGGGAATGTAGCAAGCAAGCTGTGAAAGTTTGCAATCATATAGGAGAGTGTTGCAATCGACTAGGGGAATTTTGCAAGCATACTGTGAAGCTGTGGGTGCCAAATAATTATTCCTCGTAGAGTGAGTTGGACATGTCAAAATTCTTAATTACCAAGAACCTCTGTTCAAATAAAGGATTAAAACTTATGAATAAAAAAAATCACTGCTCATAAATGCGTACAACCTACAGACGAAAAGCGGCTCTGTGCTTACACACTTTTAATATCATTTTGTCTAAATGAATGAGAAATGTATTCTTTTAAATAAGGTTATTTTTACCACCAAAAACATTCATCACAATCGCGAACGAGGTTTCTACACGCGCAATAAAATAACTCTCACGAGACAAATTGTATAATGTGTAATGAAATTGACTAAAAATTCATATCATGCGGAAATTGATTGAATTTCGAATTTCGATTTCAATCAATATGCAAATGATATTACTACCGCGCACCGGTTTCCGTCCCTTTCTCTCTCTCTTTCTCTCACGAAGCAAGGACCGGGCGACGAATGCCACCAAGAATGCAAACACTTTGCGTCGCGTTTCTCCCCACCAGAGCGCAGTCCCGTCCCTATGCCCCAGCAACAATGCTACCCTACCCTTCGTGCCAATCAACGCTGAGAGTGTATCACGCAGAGCAATTTCAGCACCACCACGGGAATGTGGCTGCACTTTGCCTCGGTTGCCACTTGGTTATTGCCTTCGCCTCTTCCCCCGTCCGCGGTGTGTTTGGGTTGTGGATGCGTTTTGCGTGCACAGTGGCACACTGCAAACGGTACCGGTGTGTTTGCTCTTTGCGTTTGTAACCCCGTGCAACCAGAGCAGAGTTGCGAACAAACAAACTGCCAGCGCACGGGGTAGCAGTTTGGGATTTATTCCAAACACTTGCACCGAACAGCGTCAATCCGCCGGCAGCCGGTGCCTCCAAAACGAACGATATGATTCGAATCACGTAAATCATCATCTCGTTTGTCACTTACGAATCTCTCACAGCTTTGGGTAGCTTGGCCGGGGCTTTGGAAAAGGGAGCAGGCATCGCATGATTGCATCTTGAAGATGCGGAGCCTTCAAGAACGAACGGAAGCTGTCTAATCTCGGTTAAATGTGCAACCAAGCGTACCGTAGCGCATACTGGCCGGACGAATGGAGCGAGATGGCGTGAAGGCATCGAGAAGATGAGCAGTATTGTTGAATGAAGAGATACTGAGATATTAGGGCACCATCAAATGATGTTCACTACACAACCAAGGATATGCCATTGCAAATCGGAGTAGTTCTAAGTTATTTAATTCAAAACAGAAAATGCATAAAAGGAATAAATCATACTAAATTTTTAAAGTTCTGAATATTAAGATGTGAAGAATTATGTTTTATTTCTTAAAAAATACTGTCTAAAGGATGGTAATCATTTTATCTGAAAGCATTTTAAACATATAATAAATAACACCTGACATTTTATGATGATGTTCAAAATTTAAATTGTAATCAACACTTGCTCGGTAGGTAACTGGTGTGTTTCCTACATATCGAGAAATGGTCCTGCTGTTTATAAACAGTAAGTTGTATGCATAGAAATATAGTCCTGGGAAAAGAGGAACTATATCTGGAATTAGCAAATAGCATTCAATTCGCCAATTTTTTTCTTATTAATTGTTTATTTTTAAACAAATAAGCTTTTAAAAATTATTAATCTTGTTTTACTTGTTCATTGAAAAAAAGCAAAAGCATACCGAAGATGGCAATTTTCAATACCAAATGACTTGAGCAGCACTCGGAAAGCCTCCAAACACGTACCAGCCCAACCTTCCGCTGTCAGACACTTCATTAGAAAAACCACAACGAGTGCAAGACCTCGGCATAGAAACTCAAGCTCCAATCGTGCCACTCGTGCCTTTGCAATGCCAAGGTAAATAGCGCACCAGCATCTCTGTACACCATCTTGTGTCGGCGGGGCGAAAGTAAATTGATCCCAGTGCGGTTGCCATTTGCGCGCGGCAAATCCGATGCCTTTCGGTCGAGCGCTGCTGCGATGCGATTTCGATTTCGGTGGCCATCGATAATAATTGGAACATCCGCACGTGAGCCGCTGTACCTTTTCGAGAGGTGTTTGTATGTGGGAGATGATGACGGTGAAGCAACAACAACAACAACAACATTAAGAATAACCGACACCGATAATCACGGTACCGACATGGAAGCATGGGATGGTGCTTGCGAAAACTGGGTCGTCATATGATTGTTTCATGCGTGTGTGTAACCTTGCTGGTTGGGGAAGTGTGTTATTACAATCTCAACTACAGTGCCGTACCGCATGCGAGCGACGCATCGTTTAAAGTAGACGGTCCTTTTTTGCTCCAGTCTATCATCAATAGCTGATGATTTGCCAACTCGAGTAAAAGGGCATCCCAACTGTAGCATAATTGTATATGCAGTGATTCATACAGAAGTCCAATGATGCAATTCAAGGCACTGTAAAGGAGTAATATAATATGGAAGATTTCTAGATTCTTTCTTTAAACGTACCCATTTTGTGTACACGTTTAATGTTACCTTTTACATCGCCCAAATTAATCAATGAACTATTCTTTTTTGTGGCGTTATTAAATTGTAAATAGATTTTAGGTAATATATTTTTGGACCATCTTCAATAGTTGTCACATCGTATACGAGCATTAAAATAGTTTCGTCTTAGATCAAACGCTTCATGTTTTAAAAATATAAAAAGGTCTGAAAAAATGATGCTCAACTTTCTGTCGCCATTATATACTCCCATAGCAATCGCACACAATATTACTCTCGTGAATTACGTCTCGGGTGGTAGCATCGTTCAAAATGAGATCATTTTACAACGATGGATCATCCAGTCGGTCCAGCCTCATCAGCGTTATGGACTCTAACGAAAGTTTCCTTTTTGCCTTCGTTTACTACCGTGCAGTCAATAATGCATCCATCACGTACTGATGCTGTTAAAGCGAAGTCTATAGCATCCTTTCTTCCTGGCAAAATACGTGAGTTGTTTTACGGTGACATACGATGCCATAAATTCTACCCGTCAATATTGATGGCACACTTCTCTTTTTTTAATAAACCCTACTAGCTATCAGTTGCATGAGAAAATGGATTAGCTTTTTATACCCATTCCGATCCTGTTCATCAGAGGTTCGAGAGTGTGCTCTTCTAGAGTGGTTTGTATGCTGCAGTGACTACGTTAGTGTGGAGTTAATTCAATTTGTGCTTTATTTGTATACAGCTATCGAGGAACCAAGCCTACAATCATCAAAAATGCTTAAAAAAGAATTGACAATGAAATATTTTGGCTCAAAAATCAAAATGCCCCATAATTGAATTGATGATAGGCCGTATTTAGGAGTAGGGTGCGCGATTTTTATGTTCCTCTTTTTTATTTTCTTTTTTGTACTGATACAAGATCCAATGTCAAATAAATGATATTTCTTCTTCTAAATCAAATTTAGTACGTGCCATACCAAGTCTAGTTG
>AXCO02012322.1:0-13586 GCA_000473525.2 Anopheles melas
CGCACAGTGTCGTCATGATGTCATAAAAATCGTCATCGTTGGATTTTGTTGTGAAAATATAGCTGCGTACACCCACTGGACACCACAACCCGTGCGCCCGGCAGCCCACACTGCTGCCCAACGATCGTAAAAACGAGTGAGTTGAGCGTGTGTTGTTGAGCACCTGCCGCTGTTGTTGCGTTTGCTCTAGTGAGTAAATATTGACCCAACAGCGTTCGGAATGTGCCTCTGCGCAGCTAAGGTCGCTCGGGACGCCTACGAGCTGTCTTTTCATGATTTGACGCTGCCTTGGGGTTGATTTGGTTTGTCACTGTTGACGCCATCTTGACGCGAGTCGTTCACGGTCTTGAAAATCTTTCATGTGTTAAATTAAATGGAAATGTACCGTGTTGGAGCTCTTCCGAGCTGATCCTGAGTGGAGGTTAGATCATATCTGGTAAGCATCCGCACTGTTTTGACTGCATATTCTTCTCGTTCTTGGCTAAGTTATCCATTCGTTGGCACCATTTGAAAGATCTTATCGGATTCCGAACCGACAAACCCGTATGGGAAATTCTTCTCGTAACGCATTTTAATCCCGACGAACGCGCATTCGTCATCAGTTGATCTGTGGCAGAAGCTGTTGGAGCCGTCGAACAAGTTGGACTTAAAATGTCCATAAAAGGAAAGAATCTGGCGCACTCATATTGAGCCTGATGAAGCTTAGATCAGAAGCGGATGTAGGAGTGGGCGAAGGGACCTCGACCGCTTTGATTAGTCACTCATTTGCATTAATTACTCTTCATAGCGTCACTCATTTGCATGTTCCATACGTTACTAGTAGGAGGTCGCTTTAATACATTCAAAGTCACACATGCTGGATTGCTGATTTACGTGCATGTGATAGGTCTGTTGCATGTGTAAGAAAAAAAAAATAGCTAGACTAGAACATTATTAACATGCGTTGGGCACGCTCGAGTCATGTAACTTTCTCCACGCGCTGATCTTGGTAGTCAGATCATTGGATTATGTTTTCCATTTTGATCTTTTTAATTTGCTCACGTTCACAAACACACACACACATCCGCAGTCACTCACGTGCACATTGTGTTTGTGTATCCTCACACACTGTCGTAAGAATGAACAAAAAAAAAACTTACATGTATGGTAAAATAGGGAAGTCATGTGTGCTGTGCGTGGTGGGTGGCTCCTGGTGTAAGTTCCTAGCATGTACCGAGTATCATTTTTGGTTTACGTTTACGCTCTCACCCTTATCCCTTACATTCTGTGCGTGCGTGTTCAGTGTCCCTGTCAGGGCGAGTCCCTAATCGGAAGCGCAATTATTAGTCGCGACTTCCTGGGACGTGAGCGCTGGGATTAGCTGCGTGTACGCAATAGACACTAATTTTGTTTTCTACTTTCCGACAAAACGTTTCGTTTTGCAGCTCGACTACCTCCAACGCCGCTACCTCAATGAAGCTCCCACAGTCCCAGAGCGGTTCGGACATTTGCTCGCCGCTGATTCAGGTAAGTCGCCAGGAAAACTGAAAACCTAAATGATCCGTATCCTTTCGACTCACGGAACTAATATACGCGCCTCTTTTTTTCTCGTTAGGACGATGGTGACGGTAAGGTGCTGAAGCTGCGCTTCGACGTCAGTCAGTACGCGCCGGAAGAGATCGTGGTGAAGACGGTCGACAACAAGCTGCTGGTGCACGCTGAACACGCGGAAAAGTCCGACACTAAGTCGGTGTACCGGGAGTACAACCGGGAGTTTATGCTGCCGAAGGGTTGCCTGCCCGAGAACATCAAGTCGTCGCTCAGCAAGGACGGCGTACTGACGGTGGACGCTCCGATCCAGCCGGAGGCTCTGCTCGCGGGTGAAACGATGGTGCCGATTGCGCACAACTAAGCTCCGTTTTTGGCGAAAAACTACACTTGCCGCGACCACCAAACCTCACGTTCGATTTCCCGTGCCTCAAACAAAAAACAACAAGCAAACAAACAGAAACAAACAAACCATCGAGATATATACATTCGTATGCTACTACCCGTTGGCGCACGGGGGCTGGAAAGATCGTGCTAGTCGCGGTTTGCTTTTGCGGAGGCACGTACGCAAGCATTTTCTGCAATCGCCATTTAATTTAATTGTTCCGATTATGTTTATTTGTCCCCGCGATCCCGTTATCAATCGTGTTCTGCCAACGTAAAAAGCAGCTCCAACACCCAAAATTAATGTTCTCAGCTGTGTAACGCCTCTCTGGTTGGACGAAAATCAGTTAGGAGGACGTACGTCGAACTCCGAAAGATATTCAAACGCACCGCAACTCCAAAACCAACACCGTCCGTAGGCCGGCGGTGTGATATAACGTTATGTGCACTATGGTGCTGGAGGAGCGGGGTAAATGATAGCGAGAAAGCAAATGAGATAGGCAACAGGGAAGGAAAGGCAATAGCTTTTGCGTATTTTTTTGTTGTTGTGTTAGGATTTTGGTTTGCTGACGCAATGCTCACATACATGCAGGGGAGAAACGGGCACAGCTACTAGTGTACTAAGGATGAACAAGATTTCGTAGCCTTTTGGTGTGTCACTGCTTGCTACATCCTCCACAGAAAGGGATGAGAAAGAGACGGCCAGCAATCTCCAGGACAACGAACACATACATCACACACGCACCCTTTTTGTGGAGGTTTAGCGAATTCGAAATTCGATTATTAATAGATCAGGTAAAATAAGTACCAATAGATATAGGTGTGTGAGCTTTTGCTGCCAACCAAACGCCGCCATAGATCGGGCAGCCCGCCGGCATTACTCCGGCGTCTTGCTTCGCATCAGTTGTACTCACTTAGCTTCTCCTTGTCCGGTTTAGAACGCTCTTGCTTTTAAAATTTTGTAACTTCTTCTCTCTTGACGCAACAACCGTTGTCGATCAAGTCCTACCTGTGCCACTAATCGGTTTGGCTAGCAGTCACTTATAAGTCACTTCTCATAGTAGGATAGTCAGTGACCCCAGTCCATACAAGGCTTGCACCCATGGCGGGCATGTTGTTAAGTTATACAAGTTAATGACTGTGCCAAGGGACTGGCTCAAATTTGTAACGGCTTTTAAAAATGGGAAACCTTTACACAAAAACAAATTACGTACCCAATGATCTATGAAAGAAAGAGAAAGAGAGCGCAGATTTTGGCCTATATATGACTATTTATTTGGTTTCGCGTCTTTTATCCTGCTACTTAAACTTCTGTAATTTGCAAAAAAAAATATTTTCGCTTCAATAAACATGCGAATGGCTATTAACACATTAAAGCGGACTGTTCTGGATTTCTGTTTTTTCTTTTTCTAAAACTTAGCATGATGATGTTACCTTTGGAAGAAGCTGCGAAGTTAGCGTAATTTTCGTGTGTTTGAAAATAATATTTTACGAATTTTGTTCCACCACTTTCGCACCTGAAGCGGTCCGTGTAATCGTACAGTGTCGGTGGATCCCTTCGGACGCGTTCGTATCCCGACGGAGCACGTTATCCTCACGCGTTCACACTCGTGCTTTGGCGACAGTAATTCGAACGGATGTGTCGTTTTGGACTGTTGGGCATTATCTCAACATTTGACTGTTGTATTATTTTTTTTATATAAGGAAATAAACTATGGAGAAGGCGGCGCTAGTAAGCTTGGGATATTTTTGTTCAAATCAGGTTTTTATTTATCTTGTATAATATTGTTGTTTCGATAATACAGTGGAGCGCCGTTTATCCGGGCTTCTCGGGACTTGACCTCACCCGGATAAGCGAATAACACGGATAATGAGTCGAATGATATATTTTATCACCAATTCCTGGTTAAGTTTTGGAAATTTTTCTTATTTTTTGATAAAAATGACCCAGTTTTTACTAACTTCATGTTTTTCCAAAGAGAATATTTAAAATTTGCCATCCATTATAGTGTTTTTCTTATGACAATCTGCTCTTATAACCGCTTTTTGAAATATCCTCCTCATAACGCAATGTCACTTTTGTATTGAACTGTCATTTCTCAACAGCACGGATAAACGGAAAGCCGGATAAAAGGTACCCGGATCAACAACACTCCACTGTATGTAGAAATACAACATCGGTTCCGCAGTTGTGCGGATTTCGTTGTACTACAAAAAATGTAGCACATTAAATGCATTTAAATGCAAAATAAAGTTGCTAAAGCCACTATTTTTATTGGTATTAAGACCTTAACTTGGTTTGTATTCTAGGGACGAAGTGATACCAACGTCGGAGTGTATTGGAACACTAAAGTTTTTTTTGTTGATTTTGAGTAAGGACAACCGCTTAATCTGTACCAGATGTTCATACATAGATAATTATTACATTCTTCTTCTTTGGCTCAACAACCGTTGTCGGCCAAGGCCTGCCTGTACCACTTTTGGGCTTGGCTTTCAGTGACTTCTTTATTACCCAAGGCAGGATAGTCAGTCCTACGTATGGCTGCACGGTCTATTCGAGGCTTGAACCCATGACGGGCATGTTGCTAAATCGTACGATTTGACGACTGTACCAGGAGACCGGCATAATTACTGTGACATAAATTCCTCTAGTAACAACGTTTCTAGAATGAACGAAGTTAAGGTGTAAATAGTGGCTTTAGCAACTATATTTTCACAGTTTCAAATTTGTTGGCAAATAATACAGGGTTTAGCAGTCCAACAAACAACTGTCCACTTGTTTATAACAATAGTCGTTTTGAATAGACACCGCTGTCTACCACTTGCTCACACGTCAGATGGTGTAAGCTACTCTGTCCAATTCAATAACACAATTTTCGCCTTCGATTAGCAACTGTCAGATTCGGCACAGTTTGTTTTGTTGGGACAAATTTTGCAAAAACAAAACATTTTCAAACACGTTTCTTTTATTCAAGCAATATGTAGTATAAACCATAAATTTCAATAAATCAAAACATTAATATTGTTAATTATACAACAACCACAAGTAACCGTGCCGAATCTGACCGTTGTGCAATCGAAGGCGAAAATTGTGTTATTGAATTGGACAGAGTAGCTTACACCATCCGACGTGTGAGCAAGTGGTAGACAGCGGTGTCTATTCAAAACGACTATTGTTATAAACAAGTGGACAGTTGTTTATTATGCTGGTAAACCCTGTAAATTATATAATATGCCATAAGTAATAAATAATATCCTACATACTATCTTTCAATTTTATTATTTTTCAGTGTAGTACGTGTTCGTTCCTTTTGAATAAAAATGTAAACGCTATGTTTAGCTGCACAGTCTGTCGTTGTAGTGTACAGAGAGCGAGACGTCATATATAGCAAGGGCGGCTGTTTTGCTCGCACTTGCACAATCGCACTAGCACATTCGGGCCGGAGCAGAAGCAACAATTCCGCAATCGCAATCTTCGGCCTGCGGGGATGTTGCTTCGTGTCGCATCGCTAGCAAGCCGAACGTTCCGACACAGTGGACACCGCAACTTCCAGCAGCAAAAAGGATACGGCCGTGTCGGCAAGGACTTCACTCTATCGGAGCGTTCGGTACGGTGCGGAACAGTAAACTCCTGTATCACTCTTGTACTGTGTGGATGTGTGTGTGTGTGTTATATGTTTAGGTTCCAGTGGTAACCAGTATCCTTAAGGTTTCCGGTGCCGCAGTTTAGAGACGGTGCGTAATTGCTTCTCGTAAAAGGTGCTCCAAAGTGCGTCATTTATGCTTCCGCGTTATTTTCCCTTTGTTGGGCCGATTGTACGACCAGCTGTACACACATATACACGCCGCTCGTCAGTTCAATACACCAATCAACCAGAGGCGCTAGACCGGCGGAGGAACACTTTGGAAGTACACTCCGGCATGCCTCAAACGAACGATTCAAAAAGACCAGCGCACCCACAGGATCGTCCCAATGTCTTGTGTGTGCGTGTGTGTAGGAGAGCGACATTGAGGGCGTTACGTAAATTAATTGTACCAATTGAGGCAGCATGTTGTTGGGTGAAGGGTGCTCAAGCATTTAAGTCATTTGGCAACCGATAATCTTCCGGTCTCGGCCCTGCAGCTTAAGCAGCTTTGGCTGCGTCACGCGTAGAAGAGCACACTTGCCGTGCTGGAACGCCACGTTGTCCTTGCGTGTGATGCGTACACTGACCAGGTTCTAGGATATTTGACTAGGCTCTAACGGTTGAGTTATGTGACATTGTTAGCCGTTATCGTGTTCACGCCTCCAATCGGACCAGACTGGTTGTCGCATAACACATTAACCGGCACAGTTGGCACGCCACCAAGTGACGCTATATCCAAAACCTGCGTTCCCGATAAGACGCTCGGTATGTCACCCGTTATCCACTATCGGTGCCGCATGTTCGCTTTGCTGTGTTTACTTCCTTCTATGTCCGCCCAGTGCGACCCCTTAGATCCGTTTCGAAGGTCGTCTACACTGCTTTGTGCCTTTCGATGTTTCCGGTCTCCGGGTTGTTTTGCCTGCTTTCTCTTACAGCATTCTAGTGATTGGGTAGAAGGACGGAGAACAAGAGCTGGGGGGGGGATAAACAGGATGTGGTTGATTGGAAGAACCATTTCTTCGTTCGCCCGAAAGCTCATTCATTACACGGTACTAGGGTGGCAGCCATTTTGTGTGAGCCATGGTCGCAAGAACAAACAAAAAAGGGCGAAACGTGTGCAGATAAAACCGAACAGGACTGATTGTGCTGATAGCGGAAAAAAAGGAATCGAAAAGAAAAGGGTCAATGGAATGGTTTCCATCGCAGAGCGTTGTTGCAGCAGAGTTGTTGCTAATCGCATGGTCCTGCGATATCATGAGTGTACAGCACACCCACAGGAGCATTGGCAATAGGGTTATGACCCTTCGTTTTGTTATTGGTGGTGCCGCTGCTGGCCTTGCTCTCTATGCACAATTTTAATTAAGTAACATTTCTTGGCCGTTGGACGTTTACCTACGTGTATCATCGTAACTCCCAGCGTAAACCGATGTTCGATTGGATATCTGAGACATTTCCGCACAGTAAAAAAATAGATTTGTTTCTAAACTCCGGCCAGTAACGCAACGATTCCCATACACTCTCCCTAGATCTCTAGATTAATACAACACCAGTCCCTTGCCGGGGTGGCCCAGCGTGCTCACTTCTTTCAACCTCCGCTCCGGAAAGGCAAAACTCGCGTGTCAAGGACGTTGCAGCAGACCCGCAACACCGTCACCATCCGGCATGGCGAAGCTGCTCCTTAGTTTCGCGCTTGCGATCCTCACCGTCGGCATCATCGATTCGGTCGAGTCACGGGCGGTAAGTATTAGAAGTACCAAATTGAATCGTTTCGCTCACATTATTTAAAATAAGTACAGTAAATCGATTTACCTTCGAGCGACCGGTTGTTACTGTACATGTGCGGCCGTCGTCACACGCCGAAGCTGATTGAAATGACATTTTGGCTGTTGGAGCTTGAACATGCAAGTAATACATTTCATCGCTTGGAGTATTGGTATTTCCCGTTTGTTTTGGCTGTTGCGTGACAGTTTGACACTCGTATGATGGTCGAACCGGCCGGGGCAGGTACGACACGGATTGAAATCGATCACGTTTCGATACACTCACAGGTGGGGTGAGCTCTTGGGGTAGTTTCCCAATATTATTATCCAGCTTGTGTGTGTGCCTGTGCTTTTTTGCGTTCGTGAAGCCGGTTAGTTTGGCAGCTTTATGGATGTGTTTACCAGGGTCGGATAAAAGGCTGAAAGTTTTGTACAATTTTTCGTGCGATCATACCCGAGCACCAAATGGTAAAAATATCAAACACACCAAACACAAAAAAGTCACAGGTGAAAATATTCGCACCAAATAGGGAGAGCCAGCGAACGAGCGAGAAGGTGCGTTTTCAAAAGGGACCGCTCGCTCAACCCTCTAATGTCACAGCCACTTCCATCCAGGAGTGGGAGCGGGGACGGCACTACCACTAGCGACAGGGCGGCCGGCGGGTAGGATTATTTATGATTGCATAGTAAAGTAACCGAAAAAGTTCCATCGATGTAATCGTCGATGGCTCCCGGACCTCCGTGCTGGCGTCAACTGGGGCAACAGCGAACCCGTACGCTGTGCGGAGCGGCTTCGGCAGGGGAAGTTTCAGTCCCGAAGGGCGTGAAAGATTGGAAAGATTAAAACACAGCCGAACGATATTTACGACCCTTTGGGTTTTCGGGGCATTTTCCGGACGGGGAGTTGAACTTTTCTCCTTTTCTCGCCCCTCCCCCCCCCGTCTCATCCTTTCCCCATCCCTTCGCCAAGATTCCAAAACCTTGACGGCTTGGACGACCTCCGAGAAGCCGAGCAAAACAGCTCGAGATAACCTACCAGCTACCACCCTTCCGTCATCTTTCTTGCTGTCTCTCTGCCACGGTTCGCGTGCTCCTTCCTTCTCTGCATCTGGTTAGGGTTGAGGTGAAGTTCAGGAATCGATGTAGATCGATCATTTTAGGATACGTGTGGGCTAGATTATGAAGTTAGTGCGGTCATATGGGATCCTTTTTAGGGCTTTTTTTTCTCTCTTCTCATGGACGTACACAATTTATATTTCACCTGACCTGACCTTACCCGGGGTCGGATCGGGCATCCGGAACCCTCCCCCTCTTGAGGAAATTGTGTTTCTCCGTGTGAAATCCGGTAACGGCAGCAACTTATCTCACCTTTCCCGTGTGTACTATTCCAGCAAAATCCGATCGAAGCTCTAGCATTTTGTAAAACAAAAAAACTCAACCGTTGAAGCAAATAATTCAGCAATTTGCTCTAAGCATCGAGCACTACAACTCGTTCATGTTTCATGTGCTGCCTTATACATACACAGCTGCAAGACACCGTACCACCACGCATCGCTCTAAGTAAGCGCCTATGATTGTAATATTTTATTTATTTTCATTAGAGCCACTAGCGACACAGCTTTAGCGAGGGTTAGAAAGTGGTTGCAGGGTGAGTTTTTAGAGTGGATTAAAATGCTTTCATCCTGCTAATCGTATCGTCTGCCAATGGGTCCTTTTTTTTGTTTGGCGCTTTTCATTTTTACCCTTGCTAGCTTTCCCGGTGGACTGGTGACAAGACTCAGCTTGTCATCCCCCGTACGGTGGCTTAGATAATTGATAAGCGCTTCGTAGCAATGTAGTTTTTTTTTAGTACTACCAGCCTTAAGTTCTATCAGCTAGAGGCTTGGGGTTGTAGTTTCCCTTAACCCGTTACAGAAACTCCGTTACAAAAGCTAACGAAGGCATCGGGCAAGTGTGGTAAACCTCTTCGTTTGTACAGATTACTCGTCAATCGCATCGGTTGCTAACGAAACCGAGGCTGAGGCGCACCGATTTTACTGGTAATGCTATGGGAATAGTGTAAAACAGTGTGTTGTGGGGAGCGATTTGGAGCGTTGGAATAATTTACAAATCTCAGAAGTGGATCGGGCTTCATATCTGCCTTATTTGTGGAGTGTTGGTGTAAGTGGAACACGCCTTTGGTTGGATGTATTAATAATGGAGTCTTTTGTGAGGATTACATCTAAAAGCTGTACGGCTTCGGTAGCCTTTTTGGACTATTATCGATTAAAGGCTCCCATGAGAGAGAGAGAGGGAGAGAGAGAGAGAGAGAGAGAGAGAGAGAGAGAGAGAGAGAGAGAGAGAGATAGAGAGAGAGAAAGAGCGAGAGAGAGAGATCGACAGACAGAGTCAGAGAGAGAGGAGCTTGTAGCGGAATACTGAATGTTGGACCAAAGCTAAGGTATTTTGCTGTGCTTTTTTTCGGGTTCCATTATGCAACCATGAACCTTTTAGACAACACAAACTTGGCGAAGGCAAAATTTCATCGGATTTAGATAAATTTAGAACCCACCTTCTGGAGGATACTCCAGGTTAGGTAGAGTCTCGTTACTCTGGAGGAGAAAGTTCTCATCCATAGATTGCCACTTGCAAAATCAAGCTCGATCAAATGTCAATTTGCACCTGATTCTGTATGAGGGTAGTCAGGTTTGGTGGCGCTTTATTAGCAAAAAAAAGCAGAGATGAAACATTATGGTTCTCGTACCTTTTTGCCTGCCCCGGCAAACAACCCATAAAGGTGTTGCTCAATAATTCAAAGCCAAGTGCCTTACTACCAGGAATGAAAACGTGTGTGTGCCCGTATATGTGTGCCAGTCATTCTAGATCTTTCGGATGTGTCATCACGTTTGATTACCGTTTTGTCACCTTTCCGCTCGGCGACCCACGGCACGCAATGCCGTGTTTGCCTGGGCGACCGGTGGACACATCCAATTTTTATGCCACACCTCGGTCGATTCAGGTCCATCCTTCCGAACATCAGCCCATCAGTGGGGTGACTGTTGGTTATTTACGCCCTGGTTGTGGGATGCTCGCGAAATGGATGCCGGTTAATTACTTCCACCAAGGTGTGTAGCCTATTCGCATTATCTGACCGATGCCAACCGGTACCGGAATAGGCGGCTGGTGGTTTCGCCCAAATGTCATGACCCGTGCTGGGCCGTGTTGCAACCGCCATCAAGCCTGTTGGCATGTGTGTGCATCCGGTAGCGGAAAGGTTACGGGCGATAAATTTTGATTATGATCGGTTGGACATAATTTTCCTGCCGTTGATCGAAAGGATGATTTGGCCGGCATGGTTGGCCGGTAACATGTACCCGCGCTTGGATGACAGGTAAGTTAAAGCGGTTGTTGTGTACCGTGAACATAATTTACTGGACAGATCGTGTGTGGTGTAGTTTAATGTAGGCAGGGAACTTTTATTGATTATACTGTCATTGCTACATTTTATAGAGGCAGAAATTGATTTGATTTGATTTGAGACATAGTTATAAAAATCTCCCCGGACACAGATTTCAGCGATCGGAATAAATAGACGACGATTTGTCTGAGGCTCTAGGATCCTATGGCATGAATCTGCTAGGTCTTGAAGTATGTGTATGAGGTTTTATATCTAACGAATTTCTTAATATGGATTTGTAGAATGCTAAAAAATATTTATTAATATACTGAACCTATTCTAAGGTACCATTGATATATTTGTTTGAGATATCTGAGAATATCCGAGGATGAATAAATCGAAATTCGTGAGATACATGAATCGTCTTCTGTTACAGTACCCATGGGATATGTTATGAATTCTAGCTCTTCAGTATCAGTGAGATATCTGACTCCTCGAAATCTATAACATTTAATCATTATCCAAAAAAACTTGACAATGTGGTTTATCATATCATCATATTAACATTAGGCAACGGACGAGTCATTCTTACGGATTCCGGGCGTTCACAACCACATCTCCTATACAGTTTTAAAGTAGCTTACGGTTGCAAAATGATTCCTTGAATGCAAGTGGAAAAGACAATATTTACAGAAAATTTCTTCAACAATCCGTCATTCGGAAATCACCGCTTGTCCTGCTTGAAATACTTTAGCTGAGCGTAAAGTTTCCCGTTTCCCGTTTCCCTGTTTCATGCCGATTTTCATCCTTGGTGCTATAAAAAACTACCCGATTCGATAACGCCCGACAAAGATCGCCTTCATTGTCCGTAGAAAGGATAATCCAATTAGGAGCGGGTGTAAGTTTCGCAAATTTATTCACCCGATATTCGTGCACCACCAACCATGCCCAGGAATGTTTGGCGAACCGTGCCGAGCGCGCGCAAAGTAATCATTGGCGATGATGCTTTATTCCCGGTTTGTCGGTACAACACTACTCGCGGTGGGTGGTGGGATTGATTTTCATTCCTGTAAGGTTGAAATAAAATAAAAGGGTAACTAGCTAGCTTAGAATTAGTTTGACGTAGCACATTAATAACAAAATGATTGTTTTATGTGAGCATTAACGGCGAAGGTTGTTGAATTGCTCTCTGCTGGTCTTGTCAAGGCTTCGTTAATCTTAATTTTAACGTTCGCCATTCTACAGCTACACCGGACCAGAGTAATCTGTTCAGCAGTTGTATCCATGTGTTTTTGTAGCGTTTTGTTCGCCTCGGCGTGTTGCATTACATTTTACCGTGTTTCTCGAAACACCTACCTGGACATTCTAGCAGCAAGTGTGCCAGCTAATGCAATTTAGTACGGAAAGGAACGGCACAAGGGGTTGGAAAATAAAAGTTCACGCTCGGCGTAGTGCTCCGCGAAAGCATTTCATTTCGCAATGGGAAGTTTATGCACACCCCGTTCAGCCGGAAGAGCAATGCACAGCTTTAAAATATAAACACATACACACACATACACCCTAAATTAGAAAAGCAACATAGCTGCATTTTAACTGGAGTAATGTATCACGACGAGAAGGCAATCGTGTAGCGAGCAGCATATTTTCTCGACATGTTCCTGACATTTAGCTGCGGGCAGGATTGCTTCGCGTTTTAAGTGCTCCTTTGTTACGTTGGCGTTACGTTTCATCAACGTTTTTATTTTTCCTTTCCTGTTGCTTTCTTGTTTCATTAGAAGATGTAGATGAAGGTGAAAAAATAAACAGAGGTGGCTTTGCTCCATGTTTCGGGGAAAACCAGAAACCTTTAGAACATGTAATAGCAAAGAAGCTTTTCTTAACTTTCACACACACACACAGATCTTCCAAGTCGCAGTGCATCAGTTGATTACATTATCTTAGTAAATTCCGAACAGGATTGTAATCAACTGTGACGTCTGCTTCGCATTCACTTGGGCGAAACGGCAAAAATAAACCTGGTCGACACTGTGCAAGTGATTGATTTAAAGTACTAGCACGGGCTTCTAGTTGAAAATGGAATTGATCTCCCTAGTTGGGCTCTCACGGGGCGAACGAGGAGGTAGATAAAAATTATGCCATTGCAAATTAACCACCCTCGCATAAAGCCCTTTAAAGGAAATCCGGGAAAGTGAATGACTTTAGTAGCTTCGGCCGCACGCACATACATACAAAACACACACATAAACACACACCCACCGTCAGCTAGCAGCGGACAGGCAGCGATGGAAATGCTATTATCTTTCCCTGCCGGGGCTTACAAACGCAACGAGTTGGAATCGAGGGATGGTGGAAAAGAAAAACACTCCCCAGTTATTCTATCAAAAGCGGAGTCAATGTACGTTTTGGGAATGTTCTCAAGTAGAAACATTGTTTCCTTTTTGCTCCATACTTCTCTCTCATTCTCTCTCTCTCTCTCTCTTTTTCTCTCTCTCTCTTTCTCTCTCTTTCCTTTGGGGATCTATACTCTTCATGCCCGTATTTTTTATGAGTTCCGAATTTTCCGTTGTTGTAACCATTATCGAATCGGACAGCAGCCACCCTCGCACATAATTTGTAATTCATCCCTCTCATGGACAAGTCGCTGTTTACTCTTCCTCTCCTTCTTTGAATCATTCGCTTACTCTGTCTTCCACGAGCACGCTTGCTATACGGTAGACGACGGAACAATGGAAAATCCGTTCCAATTAAAGTGTGAAAATACGAGCTTTCGGTCGGTTTAATTTTCCAGGCCGGCTAATGAGTCCCTGCTTAACGTTTTCTCTTTCAAGGGTGCTTGGAGGATGGTCCCGGACAGTGCGATTCTCTTACTTGTGTGTGTGTGTGTGTGTGTGTGTGTGTGTGTGTGTGTGTGTG
>AXCO02012340.1:0-11413 GCA_000473525.2 Anopheles melas
AGCAGGTACTCGAATCTAATTCTAGCTTTGTGGCTAGAATAATCTAGACTGAAAATTGTGTGGTTTTGTATGGAGTGTTTACATGATTTCAGCCTCCAACTGTCAAACTCCATACATAAAACTAACTAGAATCGTGAAGGCCCCCATTATTATTTTTTTGCTTTATGCAGTACTTAAGCCTTCCATCCAATCTTGTACATGTATCATAACTTACTGCGTTTATACCATGGTTCATAAACTGCTACAAATCAACTATCTCGCGGCACCAGTAGCAGCAGCAGCTTTTCCTCCATAGTTAATGATTCCGCTACTGATTGTTTCAATTATCCTTGTGCCACTTTCGACACTTCAGGCGGGTGTTTTTTACATCGTTAGTGTAAGATTTCGTTGCTGGAAAGGCTGCTGAGCGGTAATTTCATTGCGTTCGAGCGTGCTGTCTTACCGCGAAAGGAAGTAAATGAAAGGGTGGGCTGATAAGTGGAACACACATGCGGTTATGAATATTTATGTTCTTCGGTAACTTTTGCCCTCGATTTTTGGCCAGTTTCCGCGAGAAGGAGGTTGTGGGTCTTTTTTGCTGCTACAGGATGTGGGTTCGTCGCATTTACTTCAATTTTATCGCCCCGTCTGTATCTTCTAGGGGGCATGAAGGAAAGAGGAATTAAGAATCTTGAATTGAGTATACTTGAAAATGTGGTTGAGAGCATAACTGTTATGTATGATAAAATCCATAAAGAAGGAGACATGTTTTCTGGTGGGTAGAAGTGAAAGAATATCTCTTCCAACACACGGCAAAAAGGAAAGGATAGCTAAAGAATGTGACCAATTTTTCTTATCGGATTTTATCCTATTTGCCTCTAAATTTTCCCTTCTCTTTTGTGTGTGTGTATGCTCTTACTTCAATTCGATGTCCCCACGCGTTTTCATCTCCCTCCAGCCTGTAGGTCCGGAGCTATCCGATTGAGGTATGTTTCCTGGCGTTTCGCCATCGTTCAATATATTCATGACCGAATCCTTTCTGCTCATTAATTCAGCTCGTGTATCTCGCACTACCACCGTATTTCTTTGCCACCGGATACTAGTGAGGTGGTGGAAACTGAGCAACTCTGACGGCGGATGGAACAACCGCCAAGTCTTCCCTATGGGAGTGTTGTGGAGAAGGTTAGAGGGTTTTGTGAAGCATAAAACCTCGGAACTACACATATGGGACCTACCTGGAGAAACATATAAAAAAGAGAAAAAAGCGAAAACAGAGAAATAAGGTCAATCGCGTGCTTTGAAGCATTCGTAGATTTAGGTGGGTTTTTTTCAGTGCGTTGTGCTATCTATGTTGGAACGAATCAAAAATGAACACATTATCCTGGTGGGGAAGGTTTCGATTTTGGGTTTACTGTTTACGTTGCCCAATGGCAGGGCTTGTCGGTAAAGGTAGTATCACCCACACTCTACCCACCGCCAGATGAAAAGAATTTACTGGCGCTATCTGTGCGTCCTCTGCTATCTTCTTTGGTAAATCGAAATTTACCTCGAAAAAGGTATATTTCCGGTGGAGAAACAAGCTGTGAAGCCCTCATCTGACAAGAGAAAGCCATCGAATTCTTTTCGCCATATTTTTGCACACCGTTGTATAAGTAGTACATTCCTCTTGCTTTTGTGTCATTTATTTATATGCACAGACGAACGGTTTCGATTGCGCCAGTTGTTGAGCTCGATGCTCTTTTCAGGCTGGTGTTATTTTCGGTGTAAATCCTCGCAGTGAAGCTTACAAACCAATACCAAGATCGCTACGTACCAGTATGGCGTGTGTGTTGAAAAATAACGTCTGCAGCATTTACAGTGAATCAGTGTTCAGCTCAATTAATTTATCGCACAAAAAAGCGCGTTGTAGGAACTGGAAGACGTTGCGAGAACCGACATCGTCTCGGAGCTTTGAACGAGTGCGTATAATCGATCTCATACCCAGTAGAACCAAAAGAAAGGGTCACATTAATCTTGAAATTTGCTTTCCTTTCTTCCCAAGCACACCCTGGCGGATCATATAATCATATGTGAAAACAGGAAAAAGCCGTAAAACGACTTCTTTCGCGATCATACTTCGGCCACGAGTTGGTATAGGTTACTTTGCGTTAGTGTGTGTGGGAGTTGCATGGGAAGTATAAAGCAGCAACAAAGCAAACATCATTATCGCTCGTGCTGCTCCTATAACACAAGCCTCGTCGTGCTATTCACCGAGCAACATCCTTCTTACGCAGACTTTTGCAACCTTGATTCCTTACAATTATCGGTACATTCAGTACGATGCGGCTTACCGCGAGCCCAGTGAAAGCATCCTTTTATGATATTTTTCTTCGATGAGAGTTTTCCTACACATTCCTCATGGTACGAGCTTACGACGAATGCAGATTGTGAGATTTGGCTTCATTATTTTTTTCACCCAAAGCAACATAAAACAGCAGGACGAAGTAAAGCACAAGTAATTAACGAACAAAGGGAATCGTTAACAAAGCGACGTCGGGGCTTTATGCTCTCCCTATGTAGACGCATACAAATAAACGTACATACGCATACACTTATACATCTATCGGATGCTTTTCCATCGACTGTTTGGGAAAGATGAACCGATGGAAAGAGTCAGTTTGTTGTTCTCGGAAAAGTTTGCTCCGTGCCATCGAACACTTCACCCATCCACTGTCTGTTTGCTCGCTGTTCTTCAACTACTAGCCACGTCAATGGGTTCATTAGCTTGAAATCCCACAGACGGACGCACGAACACACAGCCCGTACGTTCGTACTCCTTGCGCAGCCGGGCGAACAAGGTTCCCGGGTTGCTCACACGGGTGAAAACGGTAATTGTCACGTTCATTAAATTATGTCACATCTGCGTGCGAACCGCTTCGATGTACCCAAGGCTTAGGTAATTTATATGGCCTGACAGGTTAAATCCAGCCTCCCGGGTCACCGGAGCTGGTTCCGGTTGATTGTAAGCTACATTTTTTTCCGAACACGACAACTGTTGGCGAGATGTTTTTGAACTGTATTGCCGGTTGGACTGTAATGGAGCAATGGTCCAGTGTAAAGTATGTGGTTGAAAATTGAATGATTGGTTGAGATATGCTATTGAACTACTTTAGTTTATATTTTACATCACCGCAAGCGTGGAAAATGGAAGGATTCATGAAATGATTGATTAAAAAAAGTTATAAAAACATCAGTATTTTCAGTTCAATATTAAAGGATCAGGAATTTTACAATTGACCTACTAAAAATACAATCTATATCTCATTACACACTCTTAACATAGGAAACATAAACGTATGCTTATAAATTTCACAAAAAAGCGAGGCTTAGGAATACCAAGGCTGGTAAAATTATCTCACGACAAAGTACGCCGTCGTGACATCGTCTGGTCAACAATAATTCTTTGGGAAGATCGATCCTGGGCCGCAACTTGCCATGATTTTAAGCTTACAATATCCGACAGGATTTTCTTCACCTGAATCAGTCAATCTCATAACCACCTGTTTTCTATTTCTAGCCAACAAGCTGAAATTTCAGCCTGTCACTATTCATCATCCGGTGTTGAGACATCATCAACAGCACTTTTTATTTCATTCGCAGTATTTTTTTTAATAAAAAACAGCATTAAGCTGTTTGTGTAATTTTGATTTCTTTAGAGATGCTAAAAAACTGCTAAAAAGATGCATTTTAAAGCCATTTTGTTGTCATCGAAAACCACAGCCCAGGGGAATGCAGTTTGTTTTGCACATAAATTATTACATTATACAATATTAGAAACAAAATAAGTGATGTTTTGAACAACAAAGCAGGAGCAATATCGCTTCCCTCCTCCCATGCTGCAAACATTATTGGGGATATTCTGGGGATGGTAAGTGTAAGCTTTTAGTCGGAGCTTATCTTTATTATTCACATTATATTAATAACGTATAAATTGATCCGAATCGGCGGATGGTTGCGAGAGAAGTGAACGAGTGATCGGCGCATCCGATCGCTGCTTCCTCGTTCGTCCTGCACTAAACTGATCTAATATCTGTCAACTCAACTTACTCTATACCACAAGGTGATGTCCACTTAAGGTGGTGAATATGACAGCGACGTTGAGATTGCGGCATCTGATGTGCACATGGCGCTGATCACCACAGTAAGTAAAGCTTTGACAATTGAGAAATTATCGAGGCTATCGTACATGACTATTTTGAGCTAATTGTACGTTTATTTGATATAATTAGCCCTTAACACGGGAAAACAAAAACTACTCATGAGTGATTTTGAAGAGATTAGATGTACAATTATCGCAGCAGAACGTGATGGCCGTAGTATATATGATTTTCCTGCACAATGTTTTTTTTTTTTATTTTGCAGTTAATTGCCGTTGTCCGAAGTTCAGAGTATTCCAAGATGAAAAAAATCTCTAAAACCTCGAAGATACAGTCGTCACGTAATACGCTACTTCTCAATAGAGCCCTATCTGGGATTGAGTTTCATACAAGCAGATATTTCGTCTTCGTTGCATTTATCATCGATCCAAAACATGCTGTGTAACGTTTCAGTCTGATGCACGCCATCGAAAATAAATATGATGTATAAGAACATAAAATTCGTCTGCAAAGAAAGGGTTTACACCATTTAGCACTGAAGAGACCATTTTGATATTTTTGTTCGATTTGCAAAACCTATTTTTCGAGGAAAAGAAGCGATTGACATTCTCAAGAAATGGAAAGACGTTTCTTAAGGATATTGTATCCGTATTCTTATAGTTCCAACATTTCCTTTCTGCCAATCATTGATTAATTTATAGTGAAATATTGTTCTGTTGCATATTATTTGAGAAAATCTAGCCCAGGTTAGATATGTTTTCCAAATAGTAGTCATATGAAACTGTACTACAGCGTGAATATTTTACTTCGTGTGTGTGCATCCTAAGGTTCTAATATAAATTTAAAAAAAATATATTAAAAAATAATAGTAATAGTCCATTCTAATAAAACATCAACCAAATAACCTATTGAAAACAATCCTTACAAAAATTTATTTGAGTTCAAATAAGGATTTTTTATTTCAGTTGATAGTAGTATTTCCTTATGATAGCAGCAAAAAAAGAATTAATCCAATTGGTACATCTTTACGTCCGATTGTTCCTTTTGCATTTGATCTATTTACATAAAAATACTTACTTTAAACGTCTTAAATCAGACAAAATAATATTTCAAATTATAAAAAAAAAAAAACAAAATCATCTGAATGCTGCTCGATGTAAACCAAACGAATTAATTTCCCGATTTCATATCCGCGTCTGGTGCTAATTTAATGCTAGACAAAATTTTACATGAAATACATTGTCACGACCCCGTTTGTTCTATTAAAACTCAATCCTTCTGGGTAACTTTGTCCAAGCAGCACGGCTGGCACGGATGTTTGCTGCCAGCATCGTTGATTCACATTTGTTGACGACGAAAGCGAAAAACAATTTATTCCAACCGAACTTAAACCTAATTTCCATTATGTCTCGTCTACAGCACAAGCCAAGAGGGCTAACCTAATGCCAAGAAAAAAAGAAAGAAAAAAAACTCTAGCAAAAATAGACGGCTCACAGGGAGGTCGGACAAAATTTCAGCCACAACCGCTTAAGTCACCATTTCGAAAGTTGAGCCAACTTTCTTTGCCAGCTGGTGAGCTGGTTGGGTGGTTGGATGCGTTGGATCGTAATCGATAAAAGAAAATGGTTTCACTGCCGAGATGTGTTTGATTTTTGTTGACATTTTTGGTCATTCAATTTTGTGTCACCATCGTTCCAGCTGCTTCCCAGTCTGCGTGCGCTCTTAGCACGAGCACGAACGACGAGTTGCTGGAGTGGATTGGGCACACCAAAACATTGTAGAGAAAATAAACAAAGCGAACAAGAGTGAAATCGTGGCCTCTTGAAGCAAAAGGCTCAAAAGCCCCATCAATACTTTAGCCAAAAGCCATTTCCCTGGAAGTGGGTAGAACGAAATAGTATGGGAAAATTTGTTTGCTCATAATAGAAACAATTTCCATCGAGTGGAGTAAGATCGGTAGATGGAAGTAAAAGGAAAGTGAAAAACCGTTTGCTCAAAACGCTCATTTCGTTTCAGATCGAATGTCATAGAGTGGGAGCACATTGCATCACTCGGAGCGTCTCAATATTTTCACTCCCTGCCCACCAACTGGTCTATTGTGTAATAAGAACGCCTCCCCCCTCTCTCATTATGCTAGGGTGCTTATCAGCGAATCTAATTCTTAGAACTGGAGAAATAAGGGAGTGAGCCCGTCTGGAGTCACTTACTTTGGCAGCACTCAATCGTCCAAACTCCATTATCCACCAAGCTTGCGAAAAATTGACGGAAAATCTACAGTAAGCAGTGTGAATGGTAGGACCAAATTAAGACGACATAGCGCATTCAAAGTTACAATAAATTTTAAATGAAGTGTAAATATTTCTTCCCTTACCGACTCCGCCAGTCATTTTTCTTAGAGCGTGTCCACTTTTCACCGAATCGCTGAGAATTGATTTTCCATCAGCTCATTCCTGCCATTTCCATCGTTCAAACCGTTTGCAAAGAGAAGTGAGTAAGCCATTAAGTGAGAAGCATTATCGAATGAAGTGGCAGTACCATTTTTCCACCACATAAACGACAGCGTGTTGTAGCGGTTTTCCCGTCGACTAGACAAAACACTACACGAAACAAATTCAGCGTCCGAAAAATCGGAACGATTGGCACCGGTTAAAGTTATGCTTGCGCGTGTGAAAAGTTTTTTGTTTTACGATTCTGCAAACTTTTAAGCTGCGAAAAATCGTAGCCCACGTAGCTGTTCGGTTAGGGGGTGCAGAATGGTGGCTTTGGCGGTATGGTAGCGTCTTTAAATTCTCTTCCGGCTTACCCAGATCCATTGTTTTGTTCAAGCCAGGAAAGGGGAGGGATGCTGTTGGGGCTGCGGCGAACCGATGCTGCTGCTTCTACTGCTGAAACAACTGAATTATTCGATTTCCCAAAATGATGGCGGTACGCCAAATGCGCCATTTCACTAAACCCGTAAGCACGGTGGACGGGTTTGTTTGTTTCCTTTTTTGGCTCGATGTGCTTCGTGCTTCGCTTCACTGTGAACTGATACAGCTGAGGATACACTCACACATTCACTACACTGCGCACAGTTTGGCAACAATGTTTAAGGTTGTACTGTGAATTGGACTTAAAGCGTTTCGTGCCGTTCCGATGCCCCAGCAGCAGGGAGTTTGTTGCATGCTTGGTATGCTTGCTGCGCGCTCCCGACTGGTGCTACATTTTGCACCACGCTTCTCAACACATATCTCAAGTGTCTGCAATGGTGTGTCTGCAACCTCAAAAGACAACAAAAAGCTCACCGCTCTTTAAAGGCAGGAAGACACAATGTGTCCTGCGCTAATAAAGTGTCTGCTTACATTTGATCCTTCTCAGGCGGTTCGTACCGAAAACGATAAACATGACGAAACAACGGCAAACCATTGGAGCGCCAACAACAACTGACACAACTTTCGCATCGTTCATGAAACAGCGACTCCCTCCCTCTCCTCTTGTCACCTTGTACGCGGACACATTTCAAGATTCAATTACTGTAAATTAGTATCCCTTGGCTGTTTCTTGCTGCGAGGATTTGTTTCCATGGGAAGTCCAAAGTTTCAGAAGTACGCACCAGCGAACAAAAAACAAGCCCCGAAGCTGGAGGCCATTTGTCTTCAACTTTTGGCCTCGTCCTACTTCCGGGCTTTGCATGATTGCTTCGGAGCTATTGCGCGTCGCGGATTTTCCGTGCCCGTAAATCTTGTCCAGCGGAAAGCGGACTTAAAGAATGCGCTCTGGTAGAAGAAGCTGAAATACACCGGACCAGCTTAAATAGGCAGTAGGAAGAGATGAAAAATAACTAAGCCGGCAGCACATTTAGAGGTTCCATACCAGCGCACTTTGTCGGGATGAAATCGAACTAACTAAGCTCGGACAGGGCCGTTAATCGTTCCAGGCACACAAAAAGTGTTGGCAGGAGTTGATGGAGCCCTTGCCTCGTGTCCATGTTCGCAGTCAGTGACCAGCAAAGCCATTCGTCACGGTTAAGATCGGAATACCAATGAGATGGACGAGGTGCTCTATCAGGGATCTGTTACTATCGCGTTTGATTGCGGATAATGCTAAGTGACGATGGTAGTTCCTACCGTTACCGCCACCGTTTCTCTTTCCCATCACCTTGGGTGAAGGCTGATTTTCATTTTTTGTATATTGGTTTGGAGTTTCGTTTCCCTGGGAACATTTTACAAGGGGTTTGGGGTTCCGTGGCGTTAGCGCTATTTCGGTTGACGCTTTTCAGACGGGATGGTTGTTTTACGGCGCTCAAACTGCTCGAACTTAAATCTGCCACCAATCAGAGCCCATTTTGTACCAGTAGAATTGCTGGTGACTATTTTTGGAAGTTGGAACTTTCGGCCTGCCGTGCAAGCTCATGGATACGGTAGGACAGTTGCCGAATGTCGGTAGCTATAGTGTTCCTGGTGTCTGACCGACTGTACCGGAGTTCCTGGTTTGCGGTCAACCAATGTCGGTATTTCCGGTCATAAAATGGAATTACATCGATAATCTAATAGCCCAGAAGTCACATAAAAAGTTGTTTTATTGTTTTTTTTTGCACTATAACGATCAACGGCGATCCGCTGGTACTTGTGGTGGCCTCATTCGTAGCGTAACAAGGCGGATTTGTTCTGTAGCAACGCCTTCCTCGAAGGAAAGCTGCGATGGTACACTTTTGCCCAGTGCCTTGCTATTACAGTGCAAATTCAGTGGAGTTGTTTCCGGGAATGGGGTTTTTGGTGGATACTGTGATGGTGAGTGACCGTCGGTAGGGCACAAATTTGCCAATCGATTTTGGTTCGAGCAGAGCGATTTTTGTTTTCTTGTTGGTTTTTTTTTCGTAGTACGTGGTTTTGTGGTTTTCTCGATCCGTTGAGAAGCTTCCTGATGCAGCATCGGTAGCAACTAATGCAAACTGCCCACCAACATGAGGAATGCACTTGCTATAAACCCATAAACTCGTTAGAGTAGACAAAAGCGCTACAAGCTACCGTTATTTGCGGTGGTCGGTATGGAGCGGTTCGGGATATTCGGGTCAGATCGTGCGGAGTTTCTACCGAGGGTCGATCCTTTGTTAAATCCACGATGGTGAGATTTCACGAAGTGAGAACAAAAACCCTCGTGCCGAAATGATACTTAATGGCGTAGGCACAAAGCATGACAAAAACACGTTTTTTCCCTGCGCATCGACAAAAACCAAGGGAAGAGGAAATTAGATAAATGAAAAAGAGACAATGAAACAAATGAATAAATCTCCGACAACAAAAACCTAGAGCTTAGCAAATTTATCACACACTCGCCATTGGTTCCATGGTGTGATGTATTTTGTTAGCTTAACCTTTTTTTGGTTCGTTTACTTTATCACTTTCGTTTTTGCGCCCGATAATGCAGGGTAGCAATTATCAATCAGGCAATTCATGAAAATATATTACTGCAGATATTTTATTATAATTAAAGAAATAACATTTAATAAATATTATTATGTTCAAACAGCATGATAAAAAAGTTGTTGTCATTTAAAACTAAAGTGGCAATTAAAACAAGTTGTATAAATCATGTTTTTAATTTTTATAACCTGAATTGCACTTCTTCTAATGAAGTATACTAATTAACAAATGAATGATTAAGTGATATAACTAACACTAATAAACTTTTTTTTATATTTTTATATAAGATTGATCATCTCTGTAACAATTCATTATAATGTGTTCGTGCAAAATTTCTAACAGGGTGGATTTTTTATTTTTGATTCATGTTTCATAGTAGTATTTTTTTTCTTTTCGAAACAATTCACCTCGATTGTTTCCACGCCCACCAAGGATTATGTATAATTATCGCACACGGCAACGAAAACACACGTGATTAAAATACGCTCCACTTCGCTGCCCGAATGAGTGGACATGATTGTACATTAATTCTCTCGGATACAGCGACATCACAACCAACTCGTCCCCATTGGTGTTGTGTGTAAAGGGATTGGGTTTTGTGTAGATGCTGGCGGTTAGTTATTAAACGATTATTGTTTGTTTTTAACCGGGCTAAGCTTTGCACCGAGCCGTTCTGTTTGCTGCGCCCGACATATTAAAGTCCCCTCTTTTTACTATAATATTCTTTGCTCATTTAATTCATTGTTAAATTTAAGGGCAACACAACACACCCAGTGGTCTCGTAATCCTTTCTGATACACATACCACCGTGGAAAATCACGTGCAGCGTTCCCTTCTGTGCGCCTCTGAATCCTTGTTTCCTTTGATGTGGATGATTGTTTGCATAGGGCTTCGGGGCCAGTTGTTTGGGAATTAATTGAGCTACTAGCTAAACAACATAATAACTCCCATTTAACCATACGCTTCCTCTGATGGGAGCCATGTTAAAAATCGTACCCAAATTTACCTAGCCGTAAAATGAACTGATTACCGCCTCGTATGCACCACCACCATCACCACCACACTACCACTACCACCCCGATAGGCAAATTGTACCGGGGAGAAGTACTGCACGGCATTTGTTCGGATTGTTTTCGAATATTTATGGTTAGGTACGCTTACAAATGAAGCAATTAAGCCATTACAGATCGAATAATTTATTTACCCAACTAATCCCAATGCAATTTTCCACCGGAGTGAACATCGACGCAAATCACTATTTTATTTGATGGCCAACAAATGCTGCAAAACTTCTCAATTACTGGTTTGTTTTGAGAAAGTGGACGATCTGGCAGGGCTAGGAGAAGCAATAGTACAACGAAATTGGATATTTTGCAACCAGTTTCAGCAGCAACATGCCAAACGAAAACACTCACCACCGTTAACTACATGCCGAGTTATGCTGCAAGGAAAAGCGTAGCCAGAGCGTTGTCCCGGGAGTATATAAACCATAAAATAATTAGTTCTCCTCTGCAATTTAAAATTATGCAGCAACAAAAGACTACATACATGGCTACAACCATACCCATGCTACAACTTCTCACCATAACACAACCAAACATCCTTATTTCGGATAGTAAAAAGCTTCTGCCTTTCCTCGCCAGCGGTCGGAGCCGCTTCTTCACTCTGCTACACACTACTTGATTCTGTTTGCATCCGCGTGTGTGTGTGTGTTACGTGAATATCCGACTTTGAAATGGTTAAAATGGAAGGAATAACGTGCGCTACCGGAATGCTGTTGGGTTTCCCGGTAATAATTTCTCTCGAGTGCCGTTTTGGGGTTTGGGAGGAGCGCTTTTGCTTCGTTTATTCCTTTTCACGTTGCTACACATGGTAAACATTAGCAGAACCGGCGCT
>AXCO02012346.1:0-11111 GCA_000473525.2 Anopheles melas
ATACTGCTTTCCCGCGAATATGCATATTATCCCCTGTTCAAATCCTGTGTCCTGTGTCTTGTAAGCAGGAATGAAAGCATATTTGGTTTGGGTCTACCTTTCTAATCCACACGTGCGTTGCACGCTCCGGTGACAGAAGGTTACGCAAAGAACGTCGTCGGGTGAAGCGCAAAAGTCGTCACGCCGTCGCTCGCATATCGTTACAGGTAGACAGACACCGCCCGCTCTCGTAGAAAGTGAGATCCGTTTGGACACGTACCAAAAAGTGTGTAGTGTATGTGTGCTTGTGGAGTGTTTTGTACATGTGTTTGTGTGTGTATGTATAAGTACGTGAGGGTTGCAGCTTAAATCCGAACCGTGTGAGACAGGAAAAAAGAAGGGCGAATAACGGCGCGCTGTCAGCCACTGGACGAGTGGATGCTGTTTTTCGTGTGCTGAAAGCGTTCCACAGCAGGCGGCACTACTGGAGGCGATACGGCGCCAGTCACGGTCCATAGCGGCACGCCGTGGACGTAAGGTTAAGGTAAGTTGCGACGATACTACGGGCGCAAAGCTCCCGTTTGACACCTCTGCCGGGGAAGCGGGGAGTGCGATATGAGTGCTGTTGAGCTGGCGAGAAGAAGCGAAACCACCAACCGACACCGAGTGGGTGGATTTCCAGCAGTAATTCAATTGTTAACAGACGCTCGAGGGATGTCCATCGTGCTTGTCGGAGCACCTGTCGGAGTACCCACACAACACACGGAGCACAGGAACACACCGAATGAACTGAACACATTATTGCAGCTAAGCAGGCTGTGCACACTCCTATACGGGAGCCCATGGTAGCTATGGTTGTGGTGTTTTGTCCCGCAGGACTCGTTGTTGCCCGGTGGGGCATTTCACAGCTTGCTGGGTTGTAGCAGCACTGTTTGTAGTCGAATAATGGGCCACACAGCTCTGCACAAATGGACGATACAGAAACAGTCCCTCTCCAGGGAGGGCACAGGGACCACTACAGAGGCTGCTTCCTTTCCTAGTGATTGAAATTGTACCGCGAGCTGTGTTGGGTACATGGGTAAGCACACACAAAAGCTGCATCGAAACACACAGGAAGGGATCAATTTTGACAGGTTGAGAACGCTCCAAGGGAAATGTCAATCCACTTCCATGCGAAGAATAAGCTAGCGGTGGACTCGTTCACACCTGCGATGTTTCTTCTTTCTCTCGCCTCCGGGCAGTGTAGCCCTGTCATATTCGCACCTTCCAGTGTGAGCCTTGTGGCAATGTTTAAGTGTTTAAACTCGAATAATACCTGCCCGCTTTGGGCAGTGCCCGCACACACACACACACACATCGGGGGACGAACATACCGTGCAATATATTCGGTAACAACACGTGCTGAACAACCTGAAGCACAGCCCGTATGGTGGAGCCGGGAGCAGTATTGCGTTGCAACATACTGGGAAACTTGAACCTTGCGAATACGGTGCCCGGCTTGAGACGGATGAGAGTTTACGTAATGAATTGCATTTCGAGCAGCGTAGTACCACTTGCAATGGGGGGGGGGGAGTGCACAGTTTCTCGAAAAGATGCTGCTGATGGGTTTGATAATATGCAGCAGCAGCGTATCATTTTGGTGGTAGCGCTTTTGGAGCTTTTTCGCTCGCTTTCTGTGAAGTGTGCTCGAGTTACGAAGTTCGTTTAGAAAGAGGTCTGTGTGTGGATGTGTGTATGTTTTTGTAGAAGATGGTTTTTGGGCGAAGCTTTATGCTCGACCAACTTCTTCGCAGTGGTCGGTGCTGCAGGTTACGATGGCGGTTATGTGAGCACAATGTGATGAGTATTAGAACGAATCAAAAGGGGCTCAAGTGGCTGGTGCGTTTACAGCAGACAGACACACATACTCACACACACACACACACACGTACAGGCGGCACTGTCTCGGGTGCTCTTGATCATGATGGATGAGATGGATTATAATTGAAAATTTGCGCTCGTGTAGTACGAACAGAAGAAACAGCTTGTACGTGGCTTACTGTTTGGCAATGAAGGCACCAGACCCGAATGCCATTTTGGAATGGCAAGTGAATGTGTAATTAGTGTTTGGGTTTTGAGCTGGTTAATTTTGCGTGTGTGTGATTTTGTGAAAAGGCTAGCATGGCTAGCATTCGGGGATAGAAGTTAAGCTTTCGGGTGTTTGCTAAGCATTAACATTTAATTGTTCAGTTCTGCATGAACCGGTCGGGTGTGTTAGAGAAAATCACTTAATCGTTAATTAATTGAAAACAAGACTAGAACTGCTTTGTCGTGATTTGGCATGCTTAGAAACGATTCTCCTATCACTATCTCTATAGCTTCAAGTGAAAGTTTGCGCCTAAAGTTATGCAATCAGTAAAACAAATGCTGCTTAAGTGCTAAATGGGACAGTCTGATGAGCAATTTCATCGAATTTTTCTTATCAAAATGTTTTCATACTTAAACAAAATGATTAAAGGGGTTTACGAACTAAAGATAAAAATAGTCTTGACTTTACAACTTAAAAATTGCATAAATTTAGGCGTAAAAATTAAAAAAAAACCGGCAAGAAAAAATAGCTACACAATGTTCTCTTATTTAAACTGATATAAATCATTCCAATTTCCCGGTGAATTGAGTTTCATAATTTTCCCATCATAAACATAAATCATTACCAATGAACCAACAAAAAAGTGCGATGTAAATGAGCACAACGAAATGATCCCTCCAGCTGGCAGCACCCATTAGCAAGATGAAGCTTTGGAAAGAGTAAGCAAAAAAAAAAGAGGGAACAAAATCGCCGTAGCTTTTATGCGCATTACTCGCGTACGCTTTGCTCGCACCAACCGTCTCTGTACGCGACCCAAAACACAATGGATTGAAACGTGATTTGCGCTGCAATGACAAACAGTCGCGCCCGAATGAAGTCATCTTGCATGTTGTGGGGCACAGCTTGCGATTTTGATACGATTTTGGCGAAAGAGAAAAACAAGGCAAAACCTCATAAACAGCATTCCGTCGAGGGGAGGGAAGGTCTACGTTTGCGACAGTCTGTGACGGCTCTATTTCACATTCCGGGCAGCGCATCGCCAAACTTGTCAGGAATGCTGGTAGAACGTTTCTTGTTTCTCTCTTTCTTTTCGTTGATTCGTACATTCGTTTGATGAAGTGCATGCCCACAATTGTCCGCCCGGTGTCACGCGACTATGCTGGATGCAGTTTCATGCTACCGAAAAAAGCAATGCAAGTTAGCAAGTGGCAGATCGTGCAGACGATTCTGCCCAGTTTCTTTTCGCGTCACCGCGTGGAACAATTTCATTCACGTTTTTCATCTCGCTGGGGGCAAATGGCACAAAATCGAAGACGTGTGTAGACGAGACGCATAAAACATAGCGCGCAGGTTCCTGCCGACGGCTGCGATCGACTGGACGGACCTGACCTATCTCGGAGTCGGTGGCAGGCAGTCATCGAAGCGGTCGAGTGACAGCTGCACAGTTTGAGACAACAAAGAACCGTTGCATTTCCATTCGATGGTTGTGTAATGTATCTCGTCCAAGGGGTGTACTGTCAGTCCTTCCCCGTGAAGCGAACGAAACGATCTAGGGTGAGTTATCATTGTCTCGTGTAATCGTGCTTTTTTTTTACTCAACTCACACACATTATCGTTTGTTATAGAAGGAAAAAAGTAAAAGCCCGTGAATGGAGGAAAGCTGCAAAATTCAATTAATATTAGCGTCTGGCTTCGAGGATTATCCCCCCAGTTTTGGCACCTTCAAATCCATTCGTGTGCAACGAAGATTACTACCGAGAAGGCGAGAGAGAGAGAGAGAGAGAGAGAGAGGCAGAAATAGAGAGAAAGGGAGAGCTTATCGTGTACGGTTGGATGGCTGGCAGTCGAACAGGAACTTTCGCCGTCTCATGCTAAATCGTGTGCTGCGGATTGAGTCAAGATTCGGCAAGAAAATGAAGCGATAAAACATTATGAGAATGGCATTAGATTTTTCCTCCCCCACTGCGGAGTAGGAAGATTGGGCACGGGAATGAGATTTGATTTTGGGTGCCACGTTTACTGTGTGGTTTGTTACTGTGTGAACGGGAGCGTACTGCCTGGGTGTGTGTGCGAGAAGCAGTAATGATTTGGCGAACAAGAATTAACTAGCCAAACTAGCGTCGAGCTCCGAAAGTCCGAAAGCTGCTGGCTCATCGTCCGCTTATCGAGATGTGGAAAGACCAGCAGCTTAAGGTGCAGGCGCCAGCGAAGTCATCTTCTGTTCCGAACTGGCAAGAACGCTTCACATGAATGACTCTCATTATGTGGCAATGAATGGACTGCAAACGGGGATGAATTAAATCCATCGCAGAAGTAGAGCACAATTACCATACCAATGCTTCCCTTTCGTGCCGCTGTCATTACGACAATTAAGATTTACGACGTTAAATACACGCACATGCTTCGGACACATTCCGTTCCCCATGCAAATGCTAACAAACACACTTTTGCCTAATGCTTGGGTGCAAACATGGGACTTGTGTGTGTGTTTGTGTGTGCGAGCGCTATTTTTAACATCTCCGTCGAAATTATTCTACACTTTCAGGCTTTTGTTTTCGATCCTCCCAAATCCTGCTCCCCGTGCATGCAATCCCAGGGCCATGATGGGACGCGCGGGCATGAAAATTGGAAATAAGATTAATTATCTTATTGTTTGCGCACTTTTCCGGATTGGCGTTTTGGGACTGACTGCTTATTTTTTGCCCTTTTGGTTTAACCTAAACGAAGCGTCGACCCGTTGCGATGGTGTTGTTGCACTTTGAGTCGATGTGCGCGCGTGTGTGTTTGGGCGATGGAAAACGATCGTCACGTGTACGAATTGCGTTACAGCGTACAGCGAGGTTGATTATCAATTCCGGGCCTGATTACACGCCAACGGTGCTGCGTACGATGTCTCGAGGGTATGGTTGGAAGGGGCGATGGGCCCTTTTTTGCTCTTTTTTTTCTGGAAGCGATGGAAGTAAGGTAATAAATTAAAGCGACCCTTAGGCAAGGCTTACTTTCGGACGGTTGATTGATGATTGAGATCGAACCGGAAAATTTGTTGGATTTTTGTGTTAGTATGTAATTTGGAAAATTGTGTTTGGAAAAGCAATTTAATTGGAATTGCTTAAATCGAGTTTTTTTTAAAGAAACAATAATCTGATGGTAAACACTTCAATGTTGATGCGAAAGAAGCTACTGGGAAAGTAATTGATTTTTAGAGTAATTGGATTGACGAGGAGTGTGATGAGATTGCATAAATTAAGGCGCTTTGAAGGGTGGATTGCATACATTCAGGAAATTTTCAATTAGTTGAGAAATTCACTGGAAAAATGAGTTTTGGCCCTCAATTGATTTTAATATATTTGTAAGTTATTTCACATTCTAAGCAACAACGAAATCACAGTGATGAGGACTGTTTAAAATAATGAAGATCAAACACAAAACACAGTTGTAATTAAATGATTGTTTTAGAGACTTTAAGCCTTTCAGATACATTTAGCTTTTCACTGGCTAATATTTAAGGAGAATACATTCCGTGACAAACTTCACAATAAGAATAACCACCCAAACAAAACCCCGGAAAACCATTCCACAAAGCCTCTAGACAAATGTATAGCGCACTGAAGTTTCGACCAGAAGCACAAAGCCACTGCCGTAACCATAACAACCATTCCGAGGGCTTTTGGTACCGACGTTCAAGAGCTTACCGCTCGCCGTTCCCGAAGAGGATGTAATTTTGAGGAGGGGGAAATTATTCAAGCACCCTTCGCGTGTCATCCCGGGCACACACACACACACACATACAAAACCATACACCGAATGGGATAGACAAAGGAAGGAATTTTAAAGCTTTGGTAGCACATTTTCGGCAAACGCGTTCGAGCGTAAGCGAACTTTTCCTTCCGCTCCGTACCCCGGTCTCGGCCAGCTATATAGATGAGTAAAGATATCTCGCGTGAACTCGCCTGCCCGACTGGCAGTGTCCTCCTCGCGCGTACAGGCAAAGTTTACGGTAACGGTCGGTCGATCTTCTGCTCCGTGCGATCTGGCTGGGAAGGATTTTGTTAGCATAAGTAATTAAGCGTCATTGAAAGTGACAGAAAATGAAGGCACTGGAAGCAGAGCTTCGAAGAAGCTTCCGATTCCTCCGAGAGCTCAGCGGTCCTTTTTTTTCTTGGTGGATGTGTGCGAGTGTGTCTAAAGCACTTTCCAACAGGATGCAAGATAGAAAAAAAAAACACCACAAAACGGTGCGTTTTTGCGCTGGTTTGCAGAATCTCTGGGCCGGTCCAAAGGAACGTCGGATGTGTCGGGTAGAAAATTATGTTAAATTTTATCTCCCTTTTTTGTCTGTGACGTGGCAAAAGAATGTGTAAAACAAGAGGCCAAAAAAGGGAGAAAAATATGGGTGCCAATGGTTGGTGTAATGTTTTTTTTTGGTGATAAATACAAAAAAAACACAAACTTTTGCGCTTCCAACACTTCTAGAGGACGGTCGCTTGCAAGTGACCATCTAGTGCTAACCAAACCCGTCACGAATGCCTGGCGTACGGGGATAGTTTCGTGTGTGTGTGTGTCACCCATTCAACAATATCCTCTTGATGAGTGTGGTCGTGAAGAACGTTTAGTTTTAGCGGGAAACGGAACCGAAAAAAAACAACTTTCGGGAAGAAACTCATCATTTCAGCTCACTAGAAGGGGGCGCAAAAGGGTGTGTGTGTGTGTGGAAGGCTTGCCTGGTTGAAGTTTTCCACACCTTACTCGGAAGCGAAGTTTTGATGTGCCTCCCGGGTGTCCTTTTCACACAGCCCTTCCATTCACCTCCGGAGGGTTGGTATGGTTGCCGACGAGTGGTTTAACGGTGTGGTGAGATGGCCGCTGCCCAAGACAAATGGCGGTGACAAGTGGTTTGAGAAAGTTTTATCGGCCGTGGGGTTCGGGCGTGGTGAAAATTGTTGACGTAACAGATTCAAATATTCTACGAACAATTTCCATTTCGCGTTTGATGAGGTTTGCTGCAACAAGGGAGATGATGGTGGTTGGGGTAGAATTTTGCCTGTTTGTTTATCTTATCTTTGCGGAGTAAGTTTGTAGCTTGCAGCATATCTGGGAACTGATTGGTGATTTATTTGACGATTTGTTTTAACAAGATCGAGATTATTTAACTCCAAAATTCATTTTGAAGAATCTGCCCATTTTTTTATCAAAATATCCAACAACTATCATACAATTATTACAATATAATGCTACCGCCCTCTTCCCAGCACTGTAATTATTCACGAACACGAACGCTACAACCACTTAACTGTCGTACCGCAATTAATTTATTGATCGCGTTTGATTGCTCCAGCCCAACAGCGCTTAAGTATGTCGAAGCCACAATCTCATTCCGCAAATGGAAATTCACCACCAAGAGTGTGGGGAAATCACCCCTTAACCCCGTCCCATTTTCAAGCGCGACAAACGTTACTCTAATTGAAATTCCAATCACTTCCGAATTTGCTGCCACTGTGGAGCGAACCGCAGAATCGTGCGAGCGTGAAAAACTGGTGTTGGGTAAAGTTCATTAACCTCACGTTTCGTGTCGTCTTTGCGATAGCACACTCACACACACACACACGTGCGTGGACAAACGTACCCCAAATAGACAGTTCGTTCACTGACACAAGTCACATACAGGGGAAAAAAAAGGTTCCATCCAGCATCCAGTGACTAAAGCCCAACGGGCAAATGGTTTCAGTTACTCTGGAGAAGGGGGAGTGAAAGCAGGATGGGGTAAGCTTTGATAAATTGCTTTTCCGACCACGCAAAGCACCCCAATTAAGGTATAAATCATCGTTCAGCGCATCAAATATCATCGAGAAATGGTCGAACAGCAAAAGAGAAGAAAAAAAGGGACGGCAAACTCCCAAGAACATTGAAGGAGAGAAAACAGTAAATCCTTCTCGAGCAGGGAGTGAACCGCCGAAGTCAGGCATTTTTCTTACACGAAACTTTTTCCAACAGGAATTCCTATTTCCTCTGTGAGTGTGCTTTTGTGTCTTTTTTTTTTTTTGCTTCTCTTTCTTCTCGCAGGACGAGTTGTTTTCCTTCTCATTATTAGTTTGTTTCTTTGCCGTGTCCCTTCCGGCGCTGTGCTGCTTGGTGCAGTGGTCAGCTCAGTGGGGAAGAGTTTAAGCGCAGCCAGCTCCTGTTACCAACTTTAATTGGGTCTGTGAAGTAGTTCATCTGGATGCGCTGCATTTTTTTTGCAGCGTTTGGTTTGGAATTATGAGACGCTGCAATCTTTCACATTGTTCTGTGCTAATGCTCCACCGGGAGCCTGGTCGGTGTGTGTTAGTTGGTTGGTAACTTTTCTTACATCGCTCCCACTTGGAGTTGAAGCTACATTGTAATTCAATTCTGTGCTGTTGATTGAGTAATGAAAGCAAGGTATTAAAGATGCCAGAAGTTTTAATAGCTTTTCGGTTGAGCTTGAATTCGATATCCGTTTTAATAAAAATGGAAGAGAAAATGGACAGTCAGGCTATTTTTGCAACGCGGTTTGCATAACTGTAGGGGAATTTAAAGCTTTTCTGTCCTACAGAAAACGCCCGAAAGTATGCAAACCGGGTTGCAAAGCATGTTCAATCTCACCGAAACTCGAATTTGAAACGGCCCCAGCCCACAACGCATTGTTTTCACACCTTTGCAAACATTCAATCGAAGTAGCCTCGGAGGTATTTTCTCACTGGTCCGTCCGACGGGCGTCAGATTCGAGTTAATTTTCCACGAAACAATTGATTTGGCTACGGCTGGACATATTTTAATTTGCATGAAGCACAAGCTCCTTTCCAGCATCCGCCCCCGCCAGCCTGCTAATTGGCTCGTTAGCATATTGAAGCGGATTTGACGAAATCCGCTTTCCTGGAATCTCGCTCCGTGCCACCTGCCGTGCTTGAGGATGCTTTTAATGAATTCTCGTCATTTCTTGTGGCACGCGAAAGTAACTTCCACTCAGCGGTAACTTCCTGAAGGTACTTACGGGTGAAAAAAAATCTAAAATACCTTCGAATCTGACTTGCTTCGAACTTCCTGAAGGTACTTACGGGGGAAACAAATCTAAAATTCCTTCGAATCTGACTTGCCTAACCCGCGTGGGGAGAATGGGAGAAAGCGCGTCGACGTCAAATCCGCGGAACCAAACCTTTTTCCACGAACGTTGACTTTATTATTAAACTTACCAGTCAGTTTCAAGGTGCGCCCGATGCCCCATCTTGCTGGTGGCTCGTTGTTGGCTGTGGATCGTTTGCATCATCGCCGCCCTCGTCCTCAACGGGAGTCTTAGTAGGGGTGGCCGGAAACCTACCGGCGATCGTGTGGAAAAGCTTCCAGAACGCATCGGGCAACGAGTCGGACATTTGGCGTCCCAGCGCCTGCTCCAGATAGTTCAGCAATACCTCACCAATCGTGAGAATGTCCTCGGAATAGACGGGACGATCCTTGTGCCGGCGGGTGATCTTTCTCAGCGTCGCATCGAACAGCACCGGATCCTTGAAACCGTACTCGATGAGCGCACCGACCGCTTTGAACACGTGTATCGCCTGATCGTAGAGCGATTTGTTGTCCACCAGCGATTGGGCGTTGGGATCGTCCGTGAAGTCGAAGTACGCAATGTAGCGCGGATGTTTGTGGAACAATCTGCGGGGCAATGTTAAGCGGCGCATTAGCGCGATGGGAAACTGTCAATCAAAAGAAGAGCGGCATTTACTTACAGCAACAGCACATTTCGCCCGTGTACGTCCAAATCCTTGCGAATTAAGCCCCACGCACTGAACAGGGTAATTTTCTCCGAAGCCGTCAGTCCAGTTTGATCCATGTTTGTTTCCGCTGGTGTTCCCCTGGTCGCAAGTCATCGTCTGCTACAGTAATTAGTTGTTTTCTTTGGGCGCGTATTTTGACAGCTCGAGATGAGAAATTACCGCCTACTAGGATGAGCATTGCAAAACACACGCGCACAACGTTCGTTGCGAATTCCATCAGCACACACCTTGCCCGTTGATGTGACGGCTCAATTTGTTAGCATTTAATAAGCGGGCACGAGAGTGTCTGTGTGTGTGTGGGCTTACAGTGTGGATTACAGAAAGCTCGAAGCTGTTTTCGGTAGGCTGGTCACGATCGATTGTATCGATAGATGCTTTCGCGAGATAACCAATCGATTTGAATTCGAAAGCCTGTGTGAATGTTTCCACGAACCACGACAGAGAAAGCAACATTTTATTACATTTTATTGATATAGGGAAAGAGAGAGAAAGAGAGAGAGAGAGAGAGAGAGCAACACAAAAAGATGGCCATTTGGTGGACTTGTGTGGTTTTTGGGGTAAAATATGTTACCAAAAAGCGTGTAGGCACACCCGGTTGTTAATCAATTTCCGATCGAAAAACGACACACCCACACACACACTCGCGCGGTTGTGATATTATCTTATGACGGGTAAAAGGTATTCCCTCCGAATCTGGTGATGCGTGGGGTCTTCGGGTGCATTACGTGGCATTGCCACACGTGAAAGAATGTGCCCGAACTGGGCTGGGGCAAATACCTTTACCTTCGGTTGCGTGTTGCTTATCGACAAGTGTGCAAGAACCGACTGGCTCGGAAGATCAGAAAATCGACATTACGGTCACGTAAGCGCTCAATGTGATATTTAGCGTACTTACGTGATCGGACGGGAAGATGCTAGCGAATCCTTCCAGCACAGATCCGCTTGTAAGGTAAGGTTTGCCTTTATTTTCCTTCTTCACGCAAGCGGCGGCGAGCCCTGACCATTAGCAAACCAAATTCGCTTAGTGCATTCCACCACTGGGAAGCCCCAGCACGGCACTGTGTACCAATAAAAGCTCCGTTTCGGCGAGCAGGCAGACACACACATTAAGCATCGATTTACGCCATAATGAAGTAATGAAATTTTGTTTGCGTAGCGCAAAGCGGCGCATCGTTTCGCTTTGGCGTACGTCGTTAGGCGGGCAACGTTCTTTTCTCGTGCTGCGAAACGGAAGAGTTGTAAATGGGAGGATCAGAGAGAGAGAGAGAGAGAGAGAG
>AXCO02012347.1:0-13230 GCA_000473525.2 Anopheles melas
ACACACACACATACAGACAAAAGGTTTGAAACAAAAAAGCAACGAAAAAAACGCAAGTAAAAACGAACCAACCAAGACTCCAAGAACGAAGAGCCGTCGTCGATTTGGCGCTTGTGTCGTTATTACTTGATTTAATAACCGTTTTGCAATCTTTGCATCATTACGTCGTACAATCAGGAAGAGGACTGGAAACAAGCGAAAAGAACAAGCGAGTGTTCCGGTTTTTTTTTTTTGGTGAAGAAAGTCTACCGAAATCTTCTCACATTTGGGTGGGGTTCTGTCTTGCTCTTCTTCGATTTGGTCCTTCGAGCCGGAATTTTCCTCTCTATAACAACTCTTTCGAGGCAAGATAATTGTAGTACTTGGCTCCAACGCGGGCACCTCCCTCCTTTTCTATCCTTTCCGGACAAACGGCCACACGGAATGCGTGAATGCGGAAATGAAAAGCAGTGCGGAAGGGCTGGCAACATCTTCTGCCCATCCGCGTGAGAGCGCAAAGTGCGAAGAAGAAACCTCTTTATTTCGACTTCTTGCTGATGCGTTTCGGAATGTGGTACCACGGATTGTTCGACAACTCAATTACCGTGCCGCGGTGCCCGCCTGCCGCCCGGATGATTTTCACGCCGATTTCATTTCGGAACAATTGTGTGCCGGGCGGACACACATTCAGCGTGCTGCTCTGTGGACGAAAAATTGAAACCCGAAAGCAGTGGAGGACGGAGCTCGCCTTACTGACTCGCCAGTATTATCTGCGCGAAATATGCAGAAGCTTGCTTTCCGATTATCTTCCCCGCATCATACACCAACCCTCGCTGGGGATGGAGAGTTTTCCTTCCGCTCGGGCCTCACCGCTTTTCGCCGGCTTATCTGTGGAATTGCGTCGCTTACGGGCAAGTAGTGTGAGTGGCCGTTTTGCAAACTCATGAAATCGTGACTCGAATCGAAGTGGAATCGGATCGGAATCGTACCGTTGGGGACCACTGACTTCACTGCGTTACAGTTTACACTTGCAGAATGGGTAAGAACGTGCTCGTACGCGGGAGTAGAATCGAAAGTTACTTCTTGCGGAAGTGCTTTAGATTTCGCAAGTGACGGTGCTGGTGTGGAATATAGTCAAGGAGTTTGTGTAGAAATTTTCGAATCGTTCAGGAAATGAAACCGAATAATTTGGATATCTTGTGCATGTGAGGATATTGACAAGCCAAACCTGATTGTATTGGCGTAGTTTAATTGAAAGGAACGTATTTCTAAATTTAAGACATATTAAAAAGATATTCCACACGAAAGCAGTATAAAAATATAGTTTAAATGTACTTATAGTGCGGCTAGTACTAATTGCGGTTATAGTGCACTGAAATAAATTCGATATGGCCTTTTAAAAAGACAACAAAGACATAAATGACATAATTCCTTCAGTTAGTGAACGAAAATTCAATTATTTAGTAAACTGTATACGACTACGAATCCACGAAATATAGGTTTTTTGATCACAATATCTCAAAACTGTAATTAATTTACTCAAACTCATTGTTTTTTAGCCTTACTTCCTTATTTTTTGATATTTTCCCTTGAGTGCCTAAGTAAAAAAACAATCATAAACAAATTAATATTATTTTGATAACTAATCAGTAAAACAAAATTGTTCAGGAGTTGAAATTCCTGAAATCAAATTCATGAAAATCGTTCATTTATGAAAATTTTATCGCGTCAAAACTGCATGTTATGTCAAAAATCTTTGCTATGTATAAAAAACATGCATCAAAGCTAAGTTCCATTCATGTTTTATTGAGTTATATTTGACTACCAACGCTAACGAAACACAAAACAACGACTATAGGAACTCCATACGGTCTCCGAGATACACTATTCCGAAAACGCAGAACGCCGATCTCGAATTTACGCGAATGTCGAATCTCAGGGTTTCCAGCCAAATTATTCATTGTGTTGTTGCGGTAAATATAACGCAGAACGCCGATCTCGAATTTACGCGAATGTCGAATCTCAGGGTTTCCAGCCAAATTATCACTAAATTTTGGTGCAATTATACTTCACGTGATAGTCGAAACGCGCGGTTTTATACTAATAAATTTAATAAATAAATTCATAAATTCAGCTAATTTTACGTTTAATTTGGCATGTAATGATGTATACAATTCTGCCAATAGGGAATTTAATTTGTATTCCTCCGAAGTATCTCCGAAGTGTTTCAGTATCTCCTAATCGGCATTTTTGAGGTACCGTGTATCTTGGGGACCTACCTGCTTATCATTATTTTGGTTACATCGGAGCTGCCTCAAAATATTGATTTCTTTTTGTTTCGTAAATTTGATGTGTAGAATGGTAAAAGTGGTTTGCTTTGGGAATAGATATTGCTTTTCAAATGTTTTGTGATAAAATATCCAAGTATTTACCTTATTGACACTTTGATATGCTGAATTATTTTCAGAAAAAAACAGCAGAAACAATCGATTACGGTATATTTATCATTGTGTTGTTGCGGTAAATATCAAATATCATTGTTAAGTCAACTGCACTAATTTCTCATTTATAGTTTACCGTTAAAATGCTATTGCATCACATATCTCACTTATTTCAAGTCAGATCTAACTAATTATATTTCCATTTGAAGTAGAACGGCTTTTTATCCACGGGCTCACCGGAACTCGACCTAGCCCGGATACTCGAATGACACGGATAATGGGCCCAAGTGTATGTTTTATAAGAAATTCTTTAAAAATTGAGTTTTGAAATTTACATCACGTTTTGGTAGAACCTAGCCAGTTTTTGTTAACTGCATGTTTTTCCAATGAGAATATTGGAAATATTAGCATTTTTTTGTTATGACAATGTGCCTGATAACAGTTTATTTTTTCAATTATCCTCCTCAGCATTGCAAAACTTTGTATTGAATTGTCATTTCTCTACACCATGGATAATCGGGCAGCCGGATAAAGGATACGCGTAGAAACGGTGTCCCACTGTAATTAAATTAAATGATAAAATTGTGCGTTTCCGCTAAACAAGCCACATATACTGTGTATGAAATGAATGGTTGCGATAGTAATACGGGTTTTTTTTACTCCCAACAACTTTCCACGTTACCGTGAACTATCGCTCTCGAAAAAGACGGGAATCAAATGAACAAATTCATCGCATTTGAGTTAAAAAATATCCTTCAAGCATACTTGTTCCATCGAACATGGATACCTTTTTTTTGCTCCCGTTCTGCCCGTTCACTTGCGTGTCATTTACTGTTCGCTAGGATTTGATGTCGCCCTTACACGCGATAGCGCTTCGCATTCAGCGTCTCGTGCTGTCCAAATTTCGACCATGCTGGAACAAAACACAGACGCATCTTAGATATATTGGATCCTGATCTGAGCATTTTTTTTTAACTCGCCCTTTTTTTCGATATCCAGCCGAAGAGTGCGATAATTGATAGGTTGATCGACAGACACGAATTTGCAGACCCAGACCGAGAGTCCAGCGTCGTTTCCGATTTCCCTAGAGCAAGGTACGAGAGCATGAAATTGGAATGATCAGCTGAGCGGCTGCAAACGGTTGATTTTCGATGGGCGAGTGTGACATCATACTCTTTGCCATTCACGCGGTGGATCGATTTGATGTGGTTGGGGCCGAAACCAACAAGCAAAAACTGCTAACATTTATTAGAACAGTTCTTAGAAGAGTGAGAAGGTCACACACACACACACAGGAACACCGGAATGGAGGAAACAATTGGATACGTTGAAGTAAGCCAAGTCAAACCCACTAGAGATGGAGAATGGAAAACGGGGCACAATGATTGAAATTTTCCTGAGAAATTTAATTAGTAGTGATGGGCGTCGCCATCGTCGGTCTGAAATGGACATATTTGTTCCAAACTCTGGTTTGACCAGAGTGGGAATTTTGTCTTTTTGAACATAGGCGACGGGCGATGTGGGAAATGAAACTTGTTTTTTATTGTTAACTTCTATCTATGATTTTGGTATTGATTGGCTTGAAAAGATTGGCTTGAGAGAAATAGTTGATGGGAGCTATAGGAATCTAAAGGTATAGGTATTTAAAAAGAAATGCGGAAGAAGTGATTTTATAAATTTACATTTTTTACAATGTTTAAATTGTTTAAGTTTTTACACTTCCTTCAAACTTTAGTTAATAAAGTTTTATTTGTATTACCCTACATGATGCGTTTGCTCTATTCCGCTCTAAACCCTAAGCGAAGTCCAAGAAACAGCTATTGTAATTATCAATTTAGCAATATGAAAAAGCTTCAAGCGACGATTCAAATCTTTCAACCTTCGCTCTTTAAGACCTTTTTCTTCAAAATGGGCCATTTTCGTAACATTTATATCATTTCTACTCAAGGAAAATGTGACTCTGAAGAACGAAGTTAAACGGTACCAACGCGCGTTCCTGAACGGCTCCATCACACCGGATTTAAGTGACCAATTTCTATGCGATACAAGCACGCGCAACAAATGCCAGTGTAAACTGATTTATTGCTTTCATAAACCTGTGCATACTTATGAGACCCGTACCCGGTGCCGGTGCCGGTTGATATTAGAGCGCCTTCCAAAGGAACTTGGTAAGAACCTTCGACTACTGAATACTGAGTGCCCAACTCGCCACCGCCAACCGCACTACTACTTGCTCAAACTCGTTAAAATTATGCAATCTCGATTAGATTTGAGTATTTGGATGCATAAACGTCGTGCCGGGTGTCGATTTTGAACCCTCCCCCCGGTAACAAAACGTTACCAATGAACCGAAAAAAGCATTCAACGCGGGTTGGAGGAAAGCTTTAATTTTTATGGTTTTATGTTTGGCCCCCGAATTATGCTTGCGTTTGATGGCTTTTAATTCACATTCAACTGAGCATACGCAAACGTACCCTGTCGGCATCCTTTCTGGCCGGTGCACTTGGACACGCTTCACAATTGTTTCGATAAACAATCGAAAACTTTCCGCTGAACGTCATCAGACGTTTGGTGTGGCGCCTTAATAAATGAGCGCTGTGTTGGGGCAGCTAAGGGGGAGGTGTGGGCAGGTGTGAAGGGACGACACTCAACACTTGGAACTTTATTTTAACATGACGCAAGGAGCAGAGTACGCAATAGAATTAAACGGATAGGACGGCGGCTCCGAAATAGCCAGTAGACAGCACAAAAACATGGTGTAGAAACTGTGTCGATCGTACAGCACCAATGTAGACGGTTTGGGTTGGTGCAGAAGTTTTATGCGATTAGAAATAAAAATCTTTGGAGCTTCTCTTTCATTTTAACCATTTTATTTATTCATTCATTGATATGCATTGTTTTATTTTCATTTAAGTTTTTCATTGATTCATTTAATTCAATTTCAATTCTATGTTTACGTAGATATCGGTGTTTATATGTCAATTTACTCATCAGATGTGTTCCATGTTTCATTTGCTTTGACTTACTTGATGTTCTATTATTCGTTTCTTTATTCCTTTTATAAGTTGATCTTTTTGTTGATTGTAGTGCTTTAGTATTTTTATTTTTAGTTTCTATTATATCTTATAGGCTTATATCTTATACATTTAACTTCTAGCTATTTGTAATGCTTTAGTATTATTATTTTTAATTTCTATTATATCTTCTCAGATTATATCAACCATCCTAAAGCAGTCTAATAAGTAGATTTTTTTTATAATAAACCAGAATTCTGATTAAAACCCCAAAACCAAACCCACAATCTCAAGGGTGGAGCTAAAAAACACAAACTTTTAACGAGAACGGCTAGAAAGTATAGATAATAAAACGCAATTTTTGACAGGAACTCAAATCATAGCGCATCAGTAGTATTCGTTATTATTCAATAGAAACTGCGAATGAGATTAAACCAATGATCGGCGTGAAAGCAGGAGTATTAGTCATATAAAATTGGCAATAAACTATAAAATCTGTATAATAGATACATCAATATAAGGATTTAAAGATTGAATGTCAATAGTTTGAAGGAATAATTGTGGTCACTTTGATAAAAGGCAAACTATTTTGTCAACAACAATACCAATAATGCAATGCAAAAGTAACTACCATTGAGCAGGAGTAATGTCCAATCAACATCGTTTATGTGACAAGGCATAGAAAACACCCGAAATTCGATAGCAAGACAGTGATCTAGACAGAGGTAAGATTCAGAAGAAGGTTTGATATTGAGCAAGTAATGTTAATGGCACCATAATTTTGTAAGTCGTAGGACACTGATCTTGCCCGGTAATTTATTAAAACATATTAAAAAATAATCTTAACGTTTGCATATATAACCTTATTATTTGCAATTTAAATTAATAAGCTAGAGTACCTACGCCAATAATTTCCAACACTACAGCACTTTTCCTCTCACCCAATCCTAGAAGCAAAGTTCAACCATTCTTAGCTCACCGAGAAAATAACAGTCCAATGCACTCCTTTTGCTTCATTCTAGGGAAGAAGTGGAAAGCCACAAGCAAAACAAAAAAAAGGGCAAACGCTGTCATTCAAACCAAGCCTTTGCTTCCTGAAGCTCCCAGTTCCTGTCGGTGTGGTTTTTCCACTTCATCGAGCCTGTCTGACAGGCTTTCACCAGGAGGGGGTTTGCCCGAAAGTCAACCGTCTCGTACCATTCCTGTCGACCGGCTCATTTCTTGGTTCTGCTCGAATTTGTCATTTACCATAAACAGCGTAGACCGTGGGTGGGGGGGGGCTACCGTACTGTCCTGTGGTCTGTGCCCGTCCTGTGTGCTACAAATCCCGACAACCCGCTACAGTCAGTAATTTGGCTGCCTGTGTTTGGGTGAGATTTGCTAGAAAAATGGGAATACAAATCCAACGCACGCTGAAATAACGGAGAGAAAACACGAAATGGTGAACACACAAACACACAAAAAAAGCCTAAAAGCGGAAAGGACACATTAAGTGTATGCACTTTAAATTTAAATTAGGCTTATTTGTTCGCCATCGTTCAGCCGTTGCGGTGTGGGCCAATGGAGAGAACAAAAAAAAACCCTCAAAGAAGCTTTTCGACCTCACTTCATCACCCGCACCCGGCAGGGCAGCTTCCGGGTTGGGAAAATAAAGGCCGGACAGAGAATGAAAATAGAATCAAAACCTCCTGCACGTTCGAAACACGGCGGCGGGGAAGTTTTGCTCAATCCTGCAAGCCCGGCGAGCTTCGTCTGCTCGTGCAAAGTCGACCAAATCCATCTGAAACACAACGATGAACCGCCGAGATTTGCATAAATATTTAATGCATTTTCCACTCACTGCCCACCGGGTGCGCTTGTGTTTCTTTCCCAGTCCGGGTGCGCCCTGCCGAACGTGTGGCGACACTTTCCCACCCGGGCAATGTGGAAGTTGTCGGGAGTAAAACCGGACCGGGCCGAAGCGCAAAATCTGAATCTGTGCCTCTGCGTGACGATTTTCCATTTGCCGGACTTTTGCTTTATGAGTGAGTGTGCGGTTTAGCTTTCAGTTTTCCTTCCTACCCTAAACCACTGGCCACATCGTACGGCTTCGCACAAGGCATAATTCCTACTGCTGATGTTTTCTTTTTCTCCTTTTCAACTGGGCTTTTCTTGGTGGGCTTTTCTTGCTTCCTTCTCCGGCTGGTTGAAATTGGTTAGTCGCTAGGGAAGCTAGGTGAAATAAGGGACGAATGGGAAAACTCACCCTCTCAATGATCCTGCAAAACAAAGGAAAATTCCCCCTGGAACACCGTGGAATGGAAGTTTTAATTTATTTCTTGTCTTCTTGTCTTGGAGCGCACTACTCAATGCTCTCGGGATACCGGGTGGAGTTAGGGTAAAAAGGGCCACTGCTAAGCACTGGCACTGGAAAGGACACTGTTTCGCTCCCGGTGAAGGTTTGGGGCTGAAAATTAGGCTAACGAATGCATTGCAATGATTTCTTCGGTATGTTTTGCATTTTTTGTGTTATTATTTTCTTTTTCCGTAGCTGGAGGAAAGTTTGTTTGGATGGTTTCGGGCCAGCCAAACAGGGCAGTGTGAGCTGTCGAAAGGTGATTGTTTGCACCGTTGTTTGTGTTGTCTTTTTTTGTTTGTGAAGCAGAACCGGCTGAAAGGTTGGTAGGACAGTGAAGTTTTAGTATGTTTGTTTAAAAATTATAGCTTTGAAAGGATATCACAAGAAGCACCGTTTATACAGCTAATATACAAAATAGTGTAAATAACCAAAAGCACTAGTTCAGTTTGTAAATCCATCAAGTATCAACTAATAAGTAAGTATCAACTATATTCTACCCATATCAATCTACCACGTTCAATGTAAGCAACTGTGTAAGGTTATTTAATGCATTGTGTGTTATCATGGAACATCTGTCACCCTAAGGCATCTCGCTGAGAAAGTTTGTAATTGGTATTATGCTTTGAGTATTCAATAAAGCGAAGTACAATGAAGCCTCTAGCCTTTACATCCAAGAATCTATTAGCTCCTATTTATCGGGTCGGGTTTTGTTGGGAATCGTTATTGCTTTGGAAGCTGAACCGGAACTGGGGTGGTTTCAAAGAGCAGAACAGTAACTAGAATTCTTAGAATAGATCACTGGAGTGGGCAAAGATTGAAACTGAACCAAATTGTCAACAGGAAGGGTAGCGGGCAAATGAAAAGGTAAAACAGTAAACAATATCCTTATCCAAGTAAAATTCTTGGAAAATTGTTGTAATATCTGGAATAGTGATTTCTGTGATTGTTGGACTAAATACCTTGTAGAAATAGGAATCTTTTTATATGCATTTAACTAGATAGATCATGTTATACGTTTGGTTCGTGCGGTCTATCCATTACCGTATTTCTGACTCTATTTCATATTTGTGGGTAAAAGAGCCTGTTTCAGGTAACTATGGATTTAGAAGGGAGTTGATGAATCTTGGTTGTACAAATATGTTATTGATTTTTATTAAAATAATCCTTCGTATTTTTCATAGTTGTCGTAGAATACTTCAATTTTGGAACATCTCAAGTATAAAGGCAGTAAAATCTGAAGAGTATAATTATGAGAATAACAAAAAGTACATAATCGGTAATCATTCAAATCATCCATTTCCCTTAAATTTACTCTGATACTCTGAAGAAATTTTGCTACTGAATTACTGATAACCATTCGATAGCATTACTAAGTTGAGTTTCTAACTCTCAGCTCCAGAGCTACTGACCTTTTTCCTCACAACTCGCATACCCATCAACACCAGATTCACACTTCACTGCCACCTATTCCTACTACATTGCTCGAACGGTACAATGTATTTACCCATCTGGAGCAACCTGCCACCCGGCACATTGCAGTGACATTTATTAAACCGAACATCTCCGCTTCGCACAAGCCATAGGCAGGCAAAAAGCAGGGGCCGAAAAAAACCCTCCCAACCAGGCCCGATCCCGGTTATAAAACCGCACGGGCTTGATCTGTTCTGGCCATTGGCACTGGCTCGTAGCTCACCATTTCCCAGAAATACATCGTCATTAATATCAATTTCTTTGCCCAGTCCCAGGCTCTGTCAGGCCCAATGGTGCGTGCGTACAACGGTGGCCAAACAGAGGAAGGTAGGGAACTGTTTTTTAACGGCCTGTCACAACTACAACCCCTGAACGACGGACGACGGATGCTGGATGTAACCAATTACACCGAATTTGAGAAGTGAGAATTAAATCTAATTTTTGGTGTACGATCTGTGTAACCAGCATTCGTGACCGGCTTGGCTGCTGCAGCCGGCTTGTCGACGCCGTGTCCGGCTGCTGCACGTTGAAGAGCCAACATGTGTACATGTGTGGAGAATTACAAATTAATTTACGAGCAACGCATCACTTACGCAGCTCGATTTCCCGCAAACACACATTTCCTTAATTAAATTCTATCCTGCGGGATCGGAAGTGCGCGACAGCGCGATGTATGTAGGGAGTTTGCCATTCCCTTGAACTCTTGTTTTGATCTCCCGAACTGCGTCCGAGTTTATTAGACCGATTGTTGAGGCTGCCGCCTGCAGGAAGGTAAAGATCCTACCCGGAATCCAGCAAATGAAGCACATTGTCAAGGTTTTCCACTCACCGCAAGAGATATCGAGTCTGCACAAGCGATTGAGCGTTCAATCTGCATCGAAAGCATCAATGCGCACAATGCATCTGATAATCCCTGATCTGATCCCTCCAGACTGGTGCATTTGTACGCTTTCCACATTTTTGTTAGCCACACAGACGCATTACCGTGACCCAACTTCAACCACGATCAAACAACGATCGCTTCGGCCTGCGAAGCAAAAGAACCTCCATTTTGGCCGATCCGGTTCGAAGGGCCAAAGTGTGGCGGCTCGTTATCTCCCTTTCCCTGTTTATTACCAGCACCAAGACCGGCTTTATTGCACATGTTTTACGGTGTTTTTCCAGTTTGCGATTATGATCGAACATTCCCACTTTCGGTCGAAATCGAGCAGTAAGGGGGGTCTTATGCTTCACGAGAGGCCGCTGCCGGGAGAAGAAATAAAAGATAAACGGTTTTTGATAATTTTCACCATTCCCCCTACGTCCAATCGTTGTCCCATTTTTTTGCGGTGTTGTTGGGAACAAAGAACACTTTGCTGGAACGCAGAAAAGTGCGGTGGGGTTGGGAAATGGGTTGTTGCTTTTCGTTACCCTCCAACACAAAGACCCCACAACAGCGCCAATGACCGAGTACCTGCGCGGTGCAATTAGATTTATGCGCTCGGTGCTGGGCCTGCCTTAATATTGACCAATAAATCACTACACGTCCGCTTGAGCGACGATCCTGGCGCTGACCAACGGCGGCGCGCATTACGCTCCCCTGGTGGGAGAGCGGGGATAATAAAGTAGTTGGAAAAACATAGGCTTTGTAGTGGCAATTAGAAAACAGGGCCACCCACAGGAAGCCGTGGCAAAGCTCTTCCACCTTGGCGTAGAAGTAACGATGCGTGCGGCTATGCCGAAATGACCACCTTTAAAAGTTGCAAGCGGCCGACCGCGGTCTTCGTTAACCATTTGTTTTTTTTTTATTGGCCACCAATTCACCGCCGGATTGCCGGGAAAATAGCTTTTATTTCATGAAATTAATTTTAATACACCTGTTTACGCTCGAAACGTCAATTTTTTATAGAAGAGAGAGAGCGAGAGAGAGAGAGAGAGAGAGAGAAACCGCCCAGTACGCTATAGATCAATCGCTGATATGTTGTGTTAAAGGCATTGAGATGTGAAAAGAAATCAAAATCAGCAGCAAACTGACTTATCATCTTGTTCTTCTCTAATCAGTTTCGTAGCATCTCTCAGCATAATAAGTACGATTGCCGCTCATTAGCGGCCAAAGTTGCTCAGAATTATATTCTACAGTACTGGTAATCATAGAGAACTTCAATAAAAGACAAAAACTCAATGTTTTGCTTCTTGAAGTATAGCACTCCCATTTTGAATTCTCCAATGCGTTTGATGCGTTAATATGAAGAATCAGCTCCATGATGAACAATGCATAATTATATAGAGAGCAGTCACCAATTCTTAGGTTTGTGGAGTTAAATCATTAAAAATATAAAACTTTAAAGTAAAAATGCAATAATAACGTAAAGAGCTAACAAATAACAGGAAAGTATGACTTGAGAAGAAAAACAATAAATACGTACTACAAAATGACGTAAAATACATATAATAGCAACAGTATCAGGAATATCTACGATTCATTTCAATATATCTGAAACCTTTTCATTCTTTATGACTGTTCTTGATATTCAAAATTAAAATTACCTTAGCAGAACACGCTGAGTTAAAGACAACTTTCCTGTACAAGTTCTTCTACTTGAACTACTTTCTTAAGCCTTTCAGACCCTTCGCAAGAATAAGTGTTTTCCCCACACCATCAACTCGTGTACAACTTTAACCTGATTAATTCATCTATCTAGGCATCCGTCCTTACCCACCACATCCCAACACTGGGACTGCGCGTGCAAACTTCAAGTGTCAAAATCCTCATTTATTTCGACGGGTTTAGCCAACCCGACCCAAAACCCGGTGCGGTTCCCGCACAAAAAAAGCAAGCCAAAACCCCAACCACCCTCGTTAATTATTGACCGGAAAAGCAAACTAGCGTGAAAGACGTTCCCGTCACCAGACCACCAACGGACGGTGACGATGACGTCAAATGCGACATTGTGTAACACAACACCGCCCGTGGACTCAAGCAAGCACTCAGACGGGCCCAGTCCCAGCTGGTGTGGCGGTGTAGACGCAAGCCAAAAACTTGCGAACCCAACCCTCAAAAGCCGTAATTACAACTCGATGAATTATTAAAAACTTGCTTATAACTCATCATCATCATCATCATCATCGCTGGACACAGACTGGGATGGATAGCACCCGCCGGGTGAACCGCAAAACCTTTTCCCTCTGGTGCTGGAGGCGACCGGCAGACCGATTCATGCATGTTTGGTCCTTCGAACCGGATCGTGTGTATGCGGTTTTTGCGAACCTTAATCTGCCAAATTTCTATCCATAGGTACCGAGAGAAAAAAACACTACCTTGCGCTGCGGTTACGAAACCTTGTCTCCATACCAAATTCCGGTGCATTCCTGGAACAGTTTCCGCCCCTCAGTCTATTCCTTTTCTGGTCTATGTGAGGCCGGATATTAGGATGCAACTGCCAGCATGCGCAACACATGAGCGACTTCTCACGCGCTACGAGAAGGAAAGAAAACTCTCCCCGGCGCAGACATTATTTATGACCTTTTGCTTGCTGGCTTTAGCCCGATAGTCCCGGTGCGGCCCGGTCGACCGGAACAATGGTTGTTTGCATTCGGTTGCATCCCACAAAGGCCGACCTGGCCGATGGTTTCCGCTTGCTTGATGCACTCGCGCGTGTAAACAACACGCAAACGCGACTGCGGTGGCGCCCGGACCGTTGCTCCGTGGGTTGGGAACGGGGTGGTCTGTTCCGGAAGACAACTTCCCGAGCCGTCCCGAGAGCCGAAACCCCCCTCGAAACCGGAATGTTACTCTCGGAATGAACAAACATCGAAGAGGGTGAAGCGCAGAGGGCTAGAGTGGAAATAGGGACCGAGAAAGTGTTAAACAAATTGAGATGCTTCCGGGGCTCGGGCCCAAATCCGAGAATTGGAATAAGGTACTATGTTACATCAGAGCAATTCAGGGGAACAACAATTTATGTGATGGTCCCTAGACAGGACAGTGAATGAGAGAGAGAGAGAGAGA